>SNQJ01S0009875.1:122750-136538 GCA_010110895.2 Picea sitchensis | reverse complement strand
TTTAGTCTTCATAAATTTTTGGGGTAAAATGAAGAGAGTAATAATTTAATTAAAATCCGTGGTTTTAAATTGTAAAGAAGAAATAAATTATTTAACTTGTGAAAGTGTAAAAAGATTTCAAATTAATAATAAAAGGAAAATAGTAAATAGCGCAACTATCATTTTGGCCCTAATAAAAAGGGAAAGAAGGGAATAATAAAAATTAGGAAACTAAGGAATGGGGGGAAACATAATAAGGGAAAGAGGGGAACTTATGGTAAAAAGTGAGGTCAACATAGTAAGGAATATGCAATTAAGAACCTTCTAAAATGAACTAAATTAGCAACTTCATTTTAGGGAAAGTATTTAAACCTATAAGGGAATCTAGGAGCACCTAGGAGTAAATTTAGGAGCAACTCTAGGTGGGTGAGGGAAATGAGACAATTAATAAATTTAAAGAAAATAATTATTGGAGGAAAGAGGGGGATGGACAACACTTGTGCGAAGGAGAATATTTAGAATATTTTTATTAAAACTTAATTTAAATGTGATTTAGGGAAAGTTGGAGGTTCTAAAAACTCTATAAAAGAAAGGGAAGATGAGGAAGAAAGGGGGATCAATTATTAGCGTAATGTTATGCTGTCGTATTTTGACTTGACTGATTACTTGTGAGGAGTTAGGATTTCCCAGCTCAGATAGGAGTGGCAGCTCGGCCTTGCGAGGCGAGCTGGGAGCTAGAGTACCATCTGGATAGTGTGTGGCCCCTTTGCGTCTCGGGGGGATAAGGGGGAAGCAGAGTACATCTAGTGATTGGCTGTGAGGTACCGGTGTAGTCTCGGTGGGTGGCGAGCAGGAGCGGGACGGAGCACGCGGACGTCATCGAAGCGGGCGATAAGGAAACAATATGCTTTTATTTTGTAGAGTAGGATGCAGTAGGCTCTAGGCTTGGATCTGAGTATTGATTTCAAATGAGTTCGGCATGTTATACCTAGTATTACCTCGTCTTTATTTCATTGTTGTATCTCACCGGACAGTCCTGCATTTGTTTATTTACTTTATTGACGGCGTTTATAGGCTTGCCTGGATAAAATTACTCTGTGTCTATGCTTAGAAGAGAAACTTAACTCTACATTTGAGCATTGTTGGATACATCTATTCTGCGTTTTATGTGGATGGATATTGGCTAGCGCTTGTAACTCTGTTGGACAGCGAGCAATTGTCCCTTGCATAAACTGTCTTCTCTTCTAGAGAACAAACTTTAGCACTCCGTGATGGACAGGTCACTGTAGTAATCATTTTCCCTTTTTGTTATCAAACTTTTTCACATCATAGGATGGATTGTGACTCTGCCTGTATCGTACACTTGTTAGTATACAAAGCAACCCTTTTCCTTTAAATTGCATTTCCTTTTGTTAGACAGTGTCAGATTCCATTTTTAAATCGCATTTTCCTTATGTAATTAGGGCTAGAGAACCCACCTTTCCGGCCTGTAACCTATGGCGCCTCGTTTCGATTACCTTGTGACTTGGCATGCGAGGCGAACTTGGCCTTCAACACATGAAAATGGCTGGGTACTGGAGCGTGAGGGTAACCTTCCCAACCTGTGCATCTGTGCCCATGTTGTTTACGTTGCTTATGCTTGGAGGGAAGCAACTGTGTGTTCCCCTAGTTATCAATCTCGAATCCGCCCCCAGATTTCCTTGCAATTCGTTCCTTACAGGAGGATTACCTTAATTAAATAAAAAAAATTATACATTCATATGTCGGGAGTTAAACCCAAGGTGCTACGCATCAAGATCTGTCTCTTTCCATTTTCTTTTATGATGAATTGTGGTAACGAACCATTCCTGTCCTGACAACGCAGAATTTCAGACATAATTTGGTGGCCAAGATCCACGATAACCGACTGTGTTTTATTCTTTTCCTTTACCCCGAAATTTCACCCCTGACTCCTTCAATATTCGTTCCTTTAAGGAATTTTTGGTGTAACCTTTCAGGGTCTAGATGGTCGATGTTGAGGTTGACCCTTTCTTCATATGCACAGCCACTTTCCACCCTGTGATAGCCACCCCATGCATGATGCATGGCAGAGCACCCATGCAACTTTTCTACCAAAACGCCTTCTGCCACTCGGTCGTAATTGAACGATTAAATTCTGTTAGGTTGATTGATGCAGAGACCCGTGATTTCTGGATGATGTGCATCATGTTCCCATTCGGTCTGGTGTGCCCCCCCCCCAAACTGTCGCTGGTTTTATTTAGTGATAACAGAAGTAGTGTCAGAACATGTAATGCAACCTTTAAGGAAATCTCGTTTTAGTAACACATAAAGAAAATGTAAGGTTAGTGTTAGATACAGGAATGTGTTTTATTGATTTTCTGGTTGCCATTTATTTTAATATAAAAAACAATGTTGATTTGTTTAGGGTAATGTTATTGCAACATAAAGCAAATGTAAGGTTAGTGTTAGATACAGGAATGCATTTTGTTGATTTTCTATTTGCAATTTATTTTAATACAAAATGTATTGTTGATTTGTTTTAGGGCAATGTTATAGCAACATAAAGAAAATGTAATGTTAAGTGTTAGCTAACAGGGAATGTAAATTTAGTGTTATTTTAATCGCTTTCAATTTCACGCCTGAAACAATAGTCACCCTTGGACAATTACTACCCATGAAGAATTTTTAGTGGAGATGCTAGAGTTAAATATAATATTGGTTTTTGTTGAATTTGAGAACAAGTTCTTCAAAAGGGAATGATGGTTACTTATGACTGTCTTGTTTTATATTGTTATAACGGAATAGATTTGTTTTTCTTTGCATAAAATCTTGACCTTTATATATTCTATTGAATGTAATGTAATGAGATGTTAATGTGATGTAATATAAGTAATGAAATGTTATTGTAAGGAATGTAAGGTAATGTTATGTTAATGATATATAATATGATGGACTGTAATGAATTGTAATGTAAGGAATTGTTAATGTAATCTAATGTAATATACTGAAATGTTAATGTAAGGTAATGGATTGTAATGTAATGTTAAGGCAATGTGGAGTAATGTTTTATGTAATGTTAATATTCATGGTAGAGTAAATGTCAATGTGTTCATCATTCGGGTAATGATATCACAGTTTATTTATGTGGTTAACACCTAAAATGCAAGACGATTGTGATTATTGCAAGTCATTGTGATATAAAAGGTATTATGGGCATCAATTCATGGCAATGTTATTACCATTTTTACTACTAGTGATAGCTTACAATTGTATTGTCCTTGAACTAAGTACAATAAGATTTTATGACTTAATAAATGGGGGATTAAGATTAATTAGATTTTCCTTATGCTAAATGTACTCGACAGTTAATGAAATTAAATGGAGTATTTGGTTTGTAGTCAATCACTGTTGAGTCATAGACAATTCCTTGCCTTAATATTGGTTGGTCGTTGTCTGAGTGCTTTGTCTTGTGCCTTCTGCAGAGGATGGGGTTGTTCTCAATTTTTGTTCCGCTTGGTTGTATTGATTTAATTGCTTGGTTTGCTTGTGTCGGACGGGATGTAGACACCTCCATGTTCCTCAGAACAGTCGCCAACCCTGAGACCTTAAATGGTTAAAATCGATGGGAACCTGGGCTTGAGCGTTGCTTATGTGTCTTGGAGGTCCTAACCATTGCAGGGTAGGATGGATGGGTAGTCAGTCCTATTTATTTATCGGTAGATTGTTGTTCATTACTGACAGATGTTGATGTGTGTCTTAGACCTTTATGTTGGGATTTGAAGATTGAGGCAGTACTCTCTGGCCCAAATGATAATTTGAATACAATAACAAAAGTTGGGATTTCAGGTGCATCGAGACAGCTGGATATTGCAAACTCTATTTCTGGATAGGATGTAAGTGATGATAAAAGACAATCATAAATTCATGAGGATACCATTGACATGGAGTTGACAACAATATCGAGTAACCACCATGTGGAATTGAGTCCTAGTGATGCAGGTTTCCAAGGTAGATATTTTGTTGAAGATATTATCAAAGAAATGGAAAAGAATAGGTCCATTGAGGTAAATGGGATTAAAGGCTTCAAAATGTTCATTCTCAATGAGGTCGAAAAACTTTCTAAAATGACTCAACACTCTCTGCGATGAAAAATGGAAATTTATAGTGGAGCATGCTGAATAATTTTATGTTGTGATAGTGTGTCAAAAGTACTTGAAGCAGTGGTATCTCGTTTCCTGAATATTCACATCAATTCACCTTCAAAGAAGGAAAAATTGTCTAAAGATCATTTATCTCTATTCTTGGCCACAACATTGCAAAATATATGTGTCAAGGACTTCCCATGTAGAATGAGACACCCACAGTGGAAAAATGAAAATGAAAGAAATGAAGATAAGGATTCAGAATTAGACAGTGGTTCATTCAAGGATGCCCCAGACACATCCCTTAGACTCTCATTAGATGCAGGAAAACTACTTCTCAGGAAAATAAGCATCTATTTGTGATTGCAGTGGATTGCTATGATGATATTGGAGAACCCCTTGTTAGTAAACAAGTTGTTATCATCCAAGAGTTTATGAATGCAGTTCACTTTGTTGGAAACTTTTCATCTCATGGATTCATCTTATCTACTGCATTAACAATTTCAGAAACACTTTCTATGCTTCAGTATATTGGAATCAAAGTTTCTTCATTTGATTCCTTAATTTGCAGTAGTGGGAGCCAACTTTTATATACATCTGGTAAAAAGCATGAGAAAGTTGAGAGGTAACTTTTGTAAGCATGTTACCAAAGTTGCCACGTTATGTGGAGATATGAAAGACCTCAAGGAGATGATTAATTTAACTAGAGCAAGATCAGAGACTAAATACAATCAGAAATAGACATTTCACAGAAAAATCTGCCATGCTGCAAAAGTGATGGAAATGAAACTTTTGCAGCGAATGGTCACCAGGTTGTTGCAAATTAACTGCACAATAAGAGAGGATAGCCTACATTCAAGTGCCAATTGGGACAAGAATCTTCTAAGGGTTCAGGTGGACGCTAGGGACAAGTGTGCCATCACCAGATCAAGTAGCATGATCTGTTTAAAAAAAAAAATACATTTATCCTATTAGACAAGATCCAAAAAAGTAGGAGTTAGGTGGATTTTATGTTTCATTATGTTGTAATAAATCCTAAAGTGGAGGGAAACCGATGTAACCACTTATGATTCGACCTCTTTAGAGGAGATACAAAGAGATATACTATATATCTAAGTTGTTTTGATTGGGAAAAGGTTCGAGACTTGGGGACCTGAGAGGGGATTTAGGAATACGAGAAAGTTGGGTGAGTCAAATTGTAAGATTGTTGGTACATGATGTAAATATTTTCTGCCATTAAAGATTCATGAGAGCTAAATTCTCATCATTTTAAATCTCTTTGTTTCCATTTTTCTTGTCATCTTTTTGCTTGAATAAAATGTAGTCTTTGATGATCATAGTTTCTTTTGATTTACAAATTCTTGAACAATAGAGGATATGTTGTGCCTTGATTGTTGATCATTGTTTTGTTCAAATGATGTTCTCATTCACTTTGCAGAGAGGATCCTTTCTTGGTGGAGATTATGTGCTTTTTCATTATCCTCATTCTTCTTTCCATCATTATATAACCTTTTATTTGGTATGTAGTTTGATTTCCTTCAATCTGCAGGGTGTTTGTGACTCCATACCCAATGGTAGCTCATTAATCTGCAGTAAGTTTTCTACCCTTTCCCTTTCTTGTTCATTCTTGTTGATCCTACCTGAATCCCAAAACCAATTCAATCCTAAATAATCAAATGGGTACTAGGCTTGTCCTTCAAGCAGTCTAAGGACAACTCCTAGTGCTAATATTTCTAGTGTTGTTTTTGGGGAACAAAGACATGAAGATATCGCCCCTGGGAGAATGAAAATGCTCATAACCAACACTTGATGGTGAATAAATGTCAGTTACAGAGTACAAACTGCATCATTCACCTGGCGGCTCCATGAAGGACAGATCCAATGGTGAATCCACAATTTCAGAATGTTGATGGAATTTGTTGTTGTTTTGGCTAAGAGGTTTTCACCTCTTAACTTTTCTACAGTTCTTGGTTTCCCACATATAGTGCCTCATATGTCAGAATGGGGAGATTTTCTGCCTATATTCAAAGAAAGGAAGGAGGATAATCCTTCACAACATCTCATTAAGTTTCATCAATGCATGGATCAGTTGGATCTACATCACGAGGATGTATTGATGAAAATTTTCATGCATTCATTATATGGTGATGCATGCAAATGGTATTTCTCACCACCTCATTCTAGAATTTCATCATTAAGGGAATTTCATTCAGTATTTAATGAGCACTGTAAAAGGTATTTTTCAGTTAAATTTCTATTTGAGAATTTTTATGAGGAGTTTGAAAATAATTTTCAACATACAGTAGATATTTCCTCAGATTGTAAGGCTGAAATAGATGTTTTTGTTGAAGAAATAAAGGAAACATCATATAATTCCTTTCCTAGTTTTCCAGTGTTGAAAGACGATTTTGTTGATTGCTCTTATGACAAAGAAATTGGCAACAATGTAGTAGATGCATTTGTCTTTGTAACAAATGTCTCTAAAAATCATTCCTATGATGAGATAGTTGTCCCAAATATTGACAAAGATCAGCTTATTCTTGATGGATACTCTGATGATAAGAAACATATGTTTACTAAAGCACACATAGATCTTATTAGAATCCAACCAACATATGGTAATGACAAATATAAGGAGGAGTTGCATCAACAGTTGAAATTTTCTTTATCGCCCATTGATGTGCATAAATATCCAAGGATCAACGAGCTCATGTCTATCATTTAGACACCTAGACTTGCAAAATACATCAAACAAAATATGAGTATATATGGAGCATATGAGGACCACAATTTTATTGATGAATCAACATTAAAAGAGGAGAAAGATTGTCTTCTTAACCAGCTAAAATTGTCTTGTCATAAGTTTCACGATCTCATGGATTTTTGCATGGAGTTGTATTTTTTAAAGGTCTCTAATGCTCCATTTGTTGGTAATATTTCATATTACAATTGTAAGTATCAATTGCTTATTAACCTGTTGTTGTAAACTTTATATCACTTGAGGATTATTTCAAACAATTGCATGGAAGGAGTTATTTTCATCAGTTCAATATTTACCTGATTGGATTGGAAGTATGACTTCACTTGAGAAACATAATTCAGCTAGATAAACTAGAGTAGGATTACGTATATAAATAATATTTCCATGCAATCATTTGGTTTGCAGTTATAGTTTTGTTTGCAATATGATTTCCCTCTTGTATGTTTTAGTTTTCAATAAAAGAGCAAAGATGTTCTCAAGCCATGATCAGCGATACAGATTGCAGAGACGGAATGGACAAAGAAATTGGAACTACAAGTTATTGGCAGCTCACAGGGAGAATGACATCCCCCATGGAGCATATGTTAGCACATGATATTGACCCTATCAATTTTTTTAAACTCCTCACAAAAATTAGGCCATATTCACAAGCTTATGATCCTTCACGTCAAATTCTCCAAACTTAAGATTTCAACTTGGTGAATCTTGTGACTTGTCTTTGTCTTTCAAAATTCAAAATCCCATTGATTAAAGTCAAACCTAATTTTCAAAATTCCATGAATTTTTTGTTATATCCAAAGCCAAAAAAACTAAGAGATCAAATTATTATTTGTTCTTGCCAAATTTGAACATTTTAAATTTTGTTTTAAAAATCATTTTAAATGATTTTATTTTTATTATTATTGTTCATTTTTGCAAAAGTATTAGGCCTTATCAATCAATCCCAATCTATTATTATGTGACCAAGAGAAACACATCCAACAACAAACGAAAAGGTCCAAGTGTTCAACCTTCAAAGCCTATTCATCGACATACACCAAGTGCCAAGCCACAAGGGAGACTATGTGCACTACGCATTGATTGAGGTTTAGATCGCCCAAATACATAAAATGTTTTAGAAATTTACCTATCATTCATGTGGGATATTTCCCATTTGAATATTTCCAGGTTTCCAGTGCTAGTCACCCGAGAAGTCCAAATTCTCATGTTGAGTTTCAATGTCAATGGGATCATTCAAATGATGAGTGCACCATCAAGGAACCCTTGACCATTCAAAAATAAATACCACAACAATTATATGGATATCAAGCTCAAGTTACAGAGTCAACTCACTTTTACATGTAGTGTCAAGAGGGAAACCACCAAACTTATCGTCAAACGCTAGGCTATGCTAACGAACAATTTGTACTTTGATCAAGGAAAGGGTAACAAAGATCAAATTGGCGTAACTTGAGTTTATCCTATCACTATCACCTCAATAGGATGCCTCTTTATATTTAGGATTGAAGGCCCAGGGGAGATGTCCCAGGTGACCTAGGGGTTTGATAAGGCAAGGTCAAGATATCTATTAAAAGGTCCCCTCTCACAAGTCACCACTGATCAGAAAGTCCCGGGGTTTTAACCAATGAAGTGTTAAAATGTCAAGATGTACCTTATCATAACAAAGCAACAAGAAAATATATATTTCACAAGTACAACTTGTTGTTATCACTTCATAAAACCACATAATTTATCAATAAAAGAAATTGGTTGATACAATGGTGAAGTAAACATAAATTTATAGCAACAATATTTATAAGACAATACTTCTCAATAAGTGCCTTGAAATAGCTTCAAAATGACCACGAATAATCAATCATTAACATCAAAATACTAGCATTTATCAGAAGCAAGTGACGCAATGCATTAACGAACGTTTTCAATTGATTTTAGATGCTTTTAGTGCTGCAAAGTATGGTTGTAGCTTACTTTAGTAACAACAACAACAAAATTAGTAGGTTAGGCTATTCTAATGTTAGAAGTGGTTAGTAGAAGGCTTAAGGTGTAGGTTTTGATAGTTTCTTTGGTCAATCACTCAATAGGAAGTCTTAGATTAGTGATTTTATGGAAAATGGAACCTATGAGGTGGAAAAAAATGTTGAAGGAAATGATGATAGTAGGAGAGACAAAGACAAGAGAGATTAATAGTTGAAGTTTTGGTAACCCAAGGCTTCAACTACCAAGCCCTAAGGGGAAAATAGCTACTAAGGTGTGGGTAACCCTAAGCCTTAGTAAATTTTCCTCCCTCTTTAACTCAAAGATGAAGCAAATGACGACTTGTATGAAGAAATAATTCTAGGGTGTTGCAATGGCAAGGCCTTTAGCAAAAGCTTCAAGGAAAATCAGCTTCTTGACAAAATCTAGTAGGTAAAATCTTTTAAAGCAAGGAAAATAACATGTTCTTGGCTTCCTAGGGTTTTAGACTAGAAATTTCATAATCTTAATGTAAATGAAAGATAAACATAACCATAACCATTCAGTTAAGAATAATTGCATAAATCTTACTTACATTCATCAAGAATCATCAAGAAAAACCCTAGTTGAACACTTCTAGCAAAAAAATTGCCAAAATAGTCCAAGATAAGCCTCCTCCAACAAGTGCGCATAAAATTTTAGACAATAAACCCTAAGTAGGGAGAAAATATAATACCTCACTAAGTGTGAGTGAAATATGATGAAAAATACAAGGGAAAAAACCCTTATTTATACAATATCAATGACCAGAATTAGGTAAAAATGGTTGACATGGCTAGTTACATGTAATATTCAGTTTTCACATTATATGACATAATAAAACCCTAAATCAAGTAGAAAATGTGACATTATTCCATTTTAGGGTAATGCTAGGCCTTTTTAGGGCAACGTTGGCGTCTAGGAGAAAAACGTTAGGCCTTCTTAGACCTTTGGATCAAACGACACGTGCCACTAGGCACAAAACTACCTCCAAAGTGTCCAAAACGTTGGGTGACATCATGGGTCATTGGGTGACGTCATGGGTCTTCCAAAGCCTACATCATAGTGAGAAGGCAAAGACCCCCTGGGTCCAAGCTTGTCAGGCTATCTCTGGTGGAACTTCCTCCTCTTTCTTTGGTGCAAACCTATGATCTGTCTCAGCCTCTTCCTGGGGTCTCAACATCCATCTAGTGGGCTTTTAGCCCTATGGAGGTCCAAAATAATCATCTTCCCATGTGTACCTATCTGTCGGGTGTGGCCCTGCAACAATAATAAGTATGCCCTCCATGGGATCATAAGTCACAGGGATCATATCAATTTTAATCACATCTAATAATCAAGTTATTTAAACCTTTCCATGAAACCCCCTTTCCCAGACAAGTGCTCAGAGAAGTTATTCTATTCTACAGGCGAGATTTGGATGGGACGATAGGATGTCCTATTGTTCTAGTTCTCATTAGATGTGGGATGTTTCCAGGTGAGTTCAAATTATAGGCCATGTAAGTGGGTGAGGTGGTAAGGGATGTCTGAGCAATGGGTGTAGTGATGACAGGGGAATGTATGGCTTACCTGTGGGTGCCTCTGAAGAGGGTGAGTTGCACCTTGTCATAGATGCAAATGTTTTGAAGCCCATTTATGCCTTTTTTATTTTTATCTTATTGTTTTTTATTTCAAGGAACTAGTTAGGGGACACTTCCCTGGCATGGTGACCAGTGGTGACAATGTTACCCACAAACATTTCATGAAAATGAGAAGGTTGGCTCATGATGAGACCCCCTTTCTCTTGGATATAACACCAAGAGCCACTACCCTGGAATGGTGACCAACTGAATGGAATTTTCATACCGCTACATGACCATGGACCTAATAGGCTGGCTCGTTATGTGAACCCATATCCTCCAACTAGGTCTTGATTTTATTATATTTTACGGGTCCCTATGTTTCTTGCTAAGAAGCCTTTTATTTATTTCTCAGGGATCCCTAGCAAAGAATATGAAGGTTTCATTCTTTTGGATTTCACCTTTTTCCAGCTACTTTTACCCTCTGGGCCTTTAGCCCCTTATTCCCACAAGGTAAGGTACAACCCTTTTCTATCTTGGAAAACCCAATTCCTGGACCGGTGTATGCGATGGATGAGAGGGAAAAATATGGAAAGTTGTAAGTATGGTGGGAACGGATGATGACCTTTCATGAACCCTCCCAGTGGAAGCTCAAACCCTATGGGAAACAGCTTACTAGGGCATCATGTCATTCCCCCGAGGTGTGGACAAGTGGAAAGGCATAAGTTCCAAGCACACATTAGAAGTAAAAAGAATCAAATGCACATATTCAAATGTTTTGAGAATCAGAGTGACACATACCATGAAACACTGACTCATTACCTCATGGAGAAATACCTACTACTGCTAAAGGACCAAGCCGATGGGATAGATGTTGTTGTTGCTAACAAGGTGGAGGCACTAAAGAAGAAGAAAGATGGGCCCTCCAAGGCCAGGTTTAAGTCGATATGGCTCTTGGTACTCCATGTCTAGGACTTGTGGGCCTTGAGACTTAATCTCCTTATTTATCCCTAGGCTAGGGGATAACATCTGGCTCCAACTTAGGGACATGTGATCACCGTAGAGCGCATGATAACCTCAACATATCTAGCATAGCATGTGACCTTCCTGATATCAAAAAAAGGATATTAGTAATCATTTGGGGTGGTGATATCCCCCCTGGCTCATATATATTGCAAAAAATGAAAGAAAGCCTATATACAATTGGAAATACAACTACTCTAGTATGAAATGAAAATGGTATATGCAATGACTGGAAATGCCTACCTAGTTAATTCTACTTACCTGTCATGTTGTTGGAGGGTGGTATTGCATGATGTGTATAGCGTTTACCGATAACTTCAAAGATTCTCCCTCCATGGTCCCTAGATTAAAAGAGTTTGTTCCTGCAGGACTCATGATTTTGTAAGGACCTATACATAGTCCATCCAACTTATTGTGCATACCAGGTTTCTCCCTTCTCTTATCCCATAACAACACTAGATCTCCTTCGGAGAAATCCTTCTCCTTTGTTTTGTGATTGAAGGCGTTCTTGATCTTTTCTTGGTTTCTTGTCATTTGGCTCAGGGTGGTCCTCCTAGATTCATCTAATTCTATCAACTAGTTAATTCTCCCTTGGATTGCTTCTTCGTCAGTGGTGTATTGTTGAGCAAAACAAAGGATGGGGATTTGGAGATCCATGGGTAGTTTGGATTCTAAGCCATACACTAGTCCCAAAGGGGTCCTTCCTGTTGAGGTATTTGTTGTTATTCAATCTGCCCACAAGGCATATTTGAGTTTGTTGTCCCAAGACTTCTTGTTTTCCCCCACAACCTTCTTGATGATGTTCATAAGGTTTTTATTTCTTGATTTTGCTAACCCATTGCCTTTTGGACAACAATTAGAGGATAGCTATAGAACAATTCCATACTTGAAACAAAATTCTGCTAATGCAAGAGAACTGAAAGATTTGGCATTTTCTATGATAATCATGGACAGGACCCCAAAACTAGTTATGATTCTTTCCTCCAAAAAGTTCATGACTACCTCCTCAATGGCCTTATTTGTGGGAATAGAGTCTACCCACCTAGTAAAATATTCTGTGGTTGCTAAAATCCACCGGTATCCATTACTTAAATTGTCCTTAAATTCCCCAATAAAGTCCAACCCCCACTGTTGAAAAGGAGATTCTACTACCATAGGTTTTAAAGGTTGTGCGGAGAGTTTTGTTTTACCAGTAAAGTATTGGCAAGGCTGGCAAGATTGGACATATCGATGAGTATCATCAAATATCATTGGACAATAGTATCCGGCTCTTAGGATCTTGTGGGTAGTAGTATGTGTTGTGAAATGTCCACCACAATTCCCAGAGTGTAATTACTTCAACAATTTATCATCTTCTTCTTGATTGACACATCTAAAGAGAAATCCATCGGAATCCTTCCAGCCAAGGCCATTCTCGGGCAAACAATATTTCATAGCTCTAAGTCTCAAATCCATTCTTTTGTAGTCTACCAGGTGATATGGGAACACCAAGTTCTTAAGGTACTATATTATATTGAAATACCATTCATCATGTTCTAATTCACTGACTACCACATTTATTTGTTCACTTTCTCCCATTTGTATGGACTCTTGGTTTTTCTCGGTCAACATCTAGGCCAATCCTTGTCCCTTTATAATCTTTGTGGGTTTTATATCTAAGTCATACTCTTGGATTTTGGAGACCCACTTGCCCCTAGTACCCATACAATCTTACTGTGATAAGACATCTTTGATTGTCGAGTAAGGGACATAAGCCTTGATTTTATTATAACCCACGTAATTTCTAAAATGATTAAGGGATTTCAGTAAGGTGTAAGATTTTTTTCTCAGCGATGGAATAATTTAGCTCTAAATACCTCAGGAATTTTCTCATGAAGGTTATAGGGTGTTCATAGTCGTCAGTGTCCTTTTGCAGCAAGACACCTGCAATGGTGTCTTGGGAGGCAAAAGAGAATATTATGAAATCTCATGAATAGTGAAGACTGATCAAGGTAGGGGCTTGGTAGATATCATATTTTATGTCTTCAAAATATTTAATGTCTTTATCATTCCATTTAAACATTGTATCCTTCTTTAGTAAAGCACTCATGGGTTTAATCCTTTCGACAAAGTTTGGGACAAATCTTCGAATGAAATTTATCTTTTTGAAAAATGATTATGGGCACTTCTTGTTGGTTGGGGTACATACATTTTTTGTAATGACCCTAATCGAATAAATGATTAAAGATTACAAAGAAAAACGAGTTAAAGAAAATAAGTGTGATTAATTAAGTAATATTCAAACTGAAGAATTCATTTAATGAATTCTGACATAAATTTATGAGGTGAATAA
>SNQJ01S0009875.1:94476-115146 GCA_010110895.2 Picea sitchensis | reverse complement strand
GATTCCCCGAACCCCGATAGCGGGAGGTGACACCACCAGTACGAACCCACGTACCTCGGGATATCGGAGTTCGGGACTTCGGGAATTTCAATACCGTGAACCACTGGTATCGTGGATTCGCGATCCGTGAAATCCCGATGGCGACGTGGCAGATCGAACCCCGAGCGTTAATGGGATACACGTGGCGCCATAGCATCAGATCGGGCTTTCGACGCTCGGAGGTTTGTGGGAGAAGTGAACAATGACACTTAAATCGCCGATTTTCCGACCGGGAAATTCCCGATAGAGATGGAAGCGTTGACCCTTGCCCATCGGACTTCGGGACTTGGAAGGTCCTATGCATGGTGCAATAGGGCTCGCGAACTCTCGACCGGCGATTTCCCGATTTCCACAAGTATGTGGGTCCAAGCCATTAAACATCGCGAGTAGCGAAATCCCGACGGAAGAAGTTCTGAAGGCCGACGATGGTTGATGTTGTTGTCTCAGTTAGGAATTAATTTTCTTATGGTTAAAAATGATGTTTAAAATTTTTAGGTTGTTACATTTTTGGTATACTGGACCCTCTTAGGTTCTATACATATTACCCCTTCTTAGGCTATGTGACCCAAAAGTTTCCCTTTATCTATCCGAAAGACATATTTTTTAGGGTTCAAGGAGATACAATATTTCCTACACTGCTCAAAAACAATTCTAAGGTGTGATATGTGGTATTTACTCTCCTTTGACATGACTATGAGATCATCTTGGTAAATCTATATGATTTTCTGAATGAGATCCCCAAGGGAAAAATCCATTGCTCTTTGAAAGGTATCACCGACATTCATAAGGCCAAACAATATTCTGAAATACATAAATGTTCCCCATGGTGTGGTAAATGTCGTTTTAGCTGATCTTCTCTCCTGAGAAAGAATTGGTTGTATCCAAAAAATCCATCTAACATGGACATCATCCATGCCCCTATAACCCTTTGCAGCAAATGTTCCATATTTGGGAGGGGATAGTTGTGTTTCAAGGATAGTTGGTTAAGGTTTCGAAAATCCACACACAAGTGGATATCACTACTTTTCTTTCAGACAAATACCAAATTTGGAATCCATAATGAGTATCTGATGGGAGATATTATGCCAACATCAACCATCTTTTAAAGTTCCTTTTGTATCTGGTTTTCCAATTTTGGGTTGATATGTCTTATCTTTTTTCATAAAGGTTTGGCTCCTTCTGTCAAAGGTATAGCATGTTGGATGACATCACCCCTATAGGACTTTAGTTCATCATAATTACAAGAAAAGGTATCCTTGAATTCTCTTATGAGATATATAATTTCCATCCTTTCCTTTTCAGTAGTTCCTTTGCCTATTTTGACCATCCTTGGATCCATCTTTGTGCCAATGTTGAATTCTAGGGCTTCATCTATTTGTTTGTTAGTATTCTTTCCCTTGAAAACATCATGTCTATCAAAGAGGTTCTCTAAAGGGACACATCCTTTTCACAAGGTGTTATTTTGGAGATTGACCACATCTAGGTTCATGGAATCAACCAGGAACTTTACTTATGAGTCGGTGAATTCTATGTTATTTTCTATGAATCTAACGATATGGTCATCATCTTCAAATACTTGTCAATGTTCCAAGTTATCAGGGATCAAAGGTCTAAAAAATACTTCCATTTTGCACAAGTTTTGGAGTGGGCCATCACAAGTTTGCAAGGTGGAAGAGGAAACAGCCAGGGCATCTTCCACATAGTTTTCTTCTCGGGGAACTTCTTTGATTGTCACTATTTCAAAATATTTTGCAATGGATCGTACAAAGTCACAATACTTTTTTAGTCTCTAATTCTTAGAAGCAAAGTCTAGTAACACTTGTGACACTATTAGGTCTAAGCCCCCTATCACTCTTAGGTGTGTGATACCTTTATCAATTTCTGAGTTGAGACCTAGGATCAAAGCTTCATATTCAACAACATTTTATATACATTGATATTCAAGTCTATAGGAATAATAAAAGGTTTCCTTGGATGGGGTTGTCAAGACAATACATATGCCTGAGCCATAACTCGAATGAGCCCCATCAAACTCTAAAGTCCACATTCCTTCAGGTGTTTTGGTATTTTTATGTCTTGAAATCACCTCTTGGATGAACGAATTCTCAATGTCATTGTTAACACATAGGATCTGATTATCTAGTTCACCAAGGATCTCAATTAGGCATCCTGTAATGGGTTCTTTGTAAAGGGTAAATAATCCTCCTTCAGGGTGAGGTATGGTAGCTTTAGACCCTTGGTTTTGGAAACTTCCGGTAAAGTTTTCTACAAGGTCCTTATAGAGTATGATCCCCCAATTGATTAAAGCATCTATTACCAAAAAATAAATAGTAAAAGGAGCATCGGGGAAAGCATGGAAAGAAACATTTAGATCCTTAATAATGCCCCATGTAAAGTCTTCTTGTGTGTTTGGTTGTGATATGATTAAACCTAATTGGTGCATGAATCTTTTGGTCATAATATTACTAGGAGAATCTGGTTCAAAAACAAAGTTATGGAGGAGGGACTCATTCACTTGGAGGGTAACATAAAAAGGTGTAGCTTCCCCATATTTTGTTCCCATGATTCCTACTTGGTAGAAAAAAGGACATTCCTCTTCAAGAATGTAATCCTCATAAATTTGAGGTAGGGAGTATTCAAAATATTCATCCTCAGGTGTTCTAAACATGTCTTTATGGGTTTCATGTCCTCAGGAGATTCATTTTGTTGAGAAAATAAGGAAGCATCTTCCATGATTCTGAAGCCTGTGCTCCATTTTCTAGGGTAATCACTATGATCCACCTTAAGGATTTCTAGGAGGTTAGGCTCTAGTTCTATCATGCTCCCATCATTTGGTTCCCAGAAATAATTTTTGTTCAAGAGGTTAATATGATGGATGGAATCATTGAAACTAAGGTTCTCCTCAATCTTGCAAGCAACCTCTTGCAATTGTTCCAGGCCTGAGAGTAATCGATGTTTGAGGGTGAACTACAAAGTTCCTTCTAAGGAGTTTAAGTAATGATGGAGAATAACACCTTTCGGGTGAAAGTTGGGTTGGAGATTGCTAAGGATAAAATTTAACCTATCATTGAAATCCTTAATGCTCTCATTGGTTCCTTTGCAAATTCCAAGGTATTGGGAGTAAAATAAATATATGCTTTCTTCTTTACACCACCATTTTTTGAAAGCTCATTATAGATCCTTAGGGGTTTTGAAGCTCCCACTTGGTTGAGTTATAATACAATTTATGGAAGTTCTAATGAGTGAGATTGCAAAGATCCTCATAAAGACATCAAGGTGTTCTTGTCCAGATTGGTGAAATTCAAACCCTTCACAAAACTTGGTCCAATGTGAGTTACCATAGGGTCCTTCCTCTCCTGAAAATCTAGGTATCCAAGATTCAAACTTCTTGGGTAGATCATGTAATCCTCCTTGGGTGTTAGCTAAATACAAAGGGATAAAGAGTTCTTTGTGCAACCATTTAGGAGGACTTACAATGATAATAGGATTTTTAGGTGTAATGGAGATTACAACACTAGAAGAGTGTGTGTACTGATGTCCACTACGGGTCGTCATTTGTGAATTCACCAAATGATTTTCTTGAAATTATTGAAGGAATGAGGGGATCACCTTCAGTGGAGTCACTCGGTAATCTTTGTAAGATAAATATTTTTTGGATAAAGGCTTACCAAAAAGTTGTCGTTGAGGAAAATTGACTCAATATTCCCCGAAAACATTGCTAAAATGTTAATGCACAATTTGTACTTTGATCAGGGAAAGGGTAACAGAGAGAAAATTGGCGTAACTTGAGGTTATCCTATCACTGTCACCTCAATAGGATGCCTCTTTATATTTATGGTTGAAGGCCTAGAGGAGACATCCCCAGTGACCTGGGGGTTTGAGAATGAAAGGTCAAGATATCT
Organism: Picea sitchensis; assembly: GCA_010110895.2. Classification (NCBI taxonomy): domain Eukaryota; kingdom Viridiplantae; phylum Streptophyta; class Pinopsida; order Pinales; family Pinaceae; genus Picea; species Picea sitchensis. The sequence goes on along the minus strand of SNQJ01S0009875.1, from coordinate 111,205 downwards.
ATTAAAAAGTACCCTCTCACAAGTCACCATTGATAAGAAAGTTCCAGGGTTTTAACCAATGAACTGTTAAAATGTCAAGATGTACCTGCCCGGAACAAAGCAACAGGAAAATATATATTTCGCAAGTACAAATGGTTGTTAGCACTTCATAAAACCATAAACTTTATCAATAAAAGAAATTTGTTGATATAATGGTGAAGTAAATAGAAATTTATAGCAGGTGAAGTAAATAGAAATTTATAGTAGCAATATTTATAAGACAATACTTCACAATAAGTTCCGTGAAATAGCTTCAAAATTACCAAGAATAATCAATCATTAACATCAAAATAGTAGCATTTATCAGAATCAAGTGAGGAAATGCATTAACCAACTATTTCAATTTCTTTTAGATGCTTTTAGTGCTGCAAAGTATGGTTGTAGCTTGATTTAATAACATCAACAACAAAGTTAGTAGGTTAGGCTATTCTAATGTTAGAAGTGGTTAGTATAAGGCTTAAGGTGTAGGTTTTGATAGTTGCTTTGGTCAATCACTCAATAGGAAGTCCTAGATTAGTGCTTTTAGGGAAAATGGAGTCTATGAGTGATCCATAATTGGATCTAGGGACCAAAATGGGTCCAGGAAGGCCTAAAAATCAAGGTTCTCAGAATGGATTCAAAACATACTTGTGTGTACACCTCATCGATATGAACCCAACTCAACTTGAATGGGATCAAATGGACATCATTTGACCAAGATATCACAGTTTGTTCATTTGGCCAAATAGGCAAAAAAAATTGTTGACTGTACAGTCCGTATAGTGCCACGTGGTAGCTGACTGTACAGGTCGTATGTCCATACATATGAAGTGGAAAGGTATAGTGGATGCTAATGTGGACAGGTACAGGTGGACGAATAAGGGAGTGACATGTGTCACCACTGTAAGGGTGACACATGGCACACCCATATGACTTATGTGGTAGGTATAGTGGCAGGTGACTGGGATGACACCTAGGCAGACAGGTGGATGAATGGGTGATTGAAGCGTGGGATGTTTTTGGTGAATAGTGAGGTGCCACGTTGCCCAGTACTGGGCTGCGATGTGGCACCCATTTATTGGTCATTGGTTATGGAAAAAATTTAGAGTCTACGGGTTTTGAACCCGCGACCTATGGTTCGGGTGGAAAATGACTTGGCAGGGCCAGGTTGGCCAGCCCACCCTCACATTGGGTCTTAACCTTATAGTTGTGAAGTTATATTTAAGTTTACATGGAGCACTATTCAACGGAGGTTAGTGTTGGGGCTAGGCCCAAGCCTCCGGTCGCAACACTCACCATAAGACCTTCTCCATATGAATATGCATTGTATTTGTTTGGCATGGCGTTTGTTATGGTGTAGCTCCAATGAATAGCCCCCGATTGCACCACTATAACCATATGAATTTTCATGTGACCGAATACATATACCTTGGGTGTAGAGATATATGGATAGCGCCTGGTCGGAAGAGCTAGCCCACCGACCTAGACGCTAGTTCGGGAGCTAATGTCCAGGGGGGCAGTTATATTGTTAGAGCGCATGGAGACATAGTCTGCAGCCATATGTCCAACCACAGGACCAGGAGCTGGGGATTAAGGTATAGATAAATGCACCAGCAGGGCCAGGGCCACATGGAGCACGTCCAAGTGATTAGGATCCCTAGAAAAAGGGGTTGCACCCATATTTTATGCAAATAATGGGTTTTTGACATTATAATCAGGGATGATTTTAGGGGCTAAAATTCGCTCATGGGCTAATTTTCCATGGTTTTTCCAAAAACAATATTCGCTATTTTAAAAATGAATCACCCAAATTCTATACGATAAAATGATTTTACCTTAAAAATTGCCAAAATTTTATAAAAAACTATATAAAATACTTGGAAATTTGAATATTTTTACAAAATTATTGCCAAACATTTATAGTTGGCATATGAAGGATTAGTAAGATTCACCAAGGTTTCTACATTTTAAAATAAATTTCCATCCTTAAAATCATCCTTGATTATAATAAGGTTTTTAATGTTTTATTCAGCAGTTTTGAGAGAGTTTTGGTCATTTTTGGGGGATATTGGGCCCTTTTGAGGCCAAATAATGGGGAGAAGTTGGGAGGTTGTTACCCACTCCTATTATATAAAAAACAGAGGTTCTTGATGCTATCAAAGGAGGTTTATAACAAGTTTATGCTGAAGAAGTATTGAGCCAAAGCCATTTTTATGCAGAGAAACCATTGAGGAGAGCACCTTTGCGAGCCATTTCTAGGATCTTTGTTCATCCGATTTCAGTGTCGTCAATTTTGTTGGGTTCTTGAGATATGGTATAACAAGAAAAGATCAGTTTTGTAACCTTTTGGCACTATTGTTATGTACTTTTAAATATTTGAACAGAAATAAGAAAGCCTCACCCACAAAGGCAAAGGCCCGAAGACGTAGGTGAGATTGTCGAACTTCGTTATCACTTTGGTGTTTTATGGTTTGATGTTCCTCATGCTTTATTTCAGATGTATATATGTTTATATGGATTTAATGTTGAATATTTCATTCTTCCTCTTTCATTAGTTTCCTAAATGGTAATTTAATTCATGCATGATAACTCAACCATTGTCGTTTAAAAGATATTTTCAGACCAAGTGGTATCCGAGCTAGTTGACGTTTGGATTTTGAGTTAGCATGATTACTGAGGAAAAAATACATCATGGTGAAGGCGAGCTTGTTGAAAAGAATCCATTGATTGGATTGAGAAAGAGAACTTCTCAAAGTGAGAAGATGGAATTAGAAGAGGGACTTTCTCAGGATGAGAAAGAGTTTCAAAAAACTTTATTCTCCATGTCAGAGATGATGAAGGTTTTGTATGAGGATTACCTGGAATGGAAGAGACTGAATCTAGGTGAATATTCAAAGGTCAAAAGTGAATAAGGAGAGGATCCTTCTCAAATTCCTCCTTCACCTCCTTCTTCTTCATCAACTTCTTCTTCTTCTTCAAGTTCAAGTTCTAAAAGCACCGCAAGAAAACATGTCCATAAACATAAACAAGAAATGCCTTTACTTAAGCTTGATGTAAAATTTGAATTACCTATATATGATGGTGAAGTCAATTCAGAGAGGCTTGATAATTGGGTTAGACGGATGGAGGTTTATTGTAGTGTGAAACAAATCAAATATGAGGACACTCAAATCAATTTGGAATCACTTAGACTTGCAGGAACAACACTCATCTGGTGGCAAAGAAAGTTTCAAAATGGCACGCAACAAGTGGGTAATGTATTTCCATCATGGAAAGTTTTTATTTCTACACTTAGAAAGCAATTCTATCCTTTGTGTTATAAAGAGAAAGCGTGAATTGAATGGAAATCTTTTAAACTAAGAAAAGGACAAACAATGAAATAATACAAACATGGCTTTCGTAAAATGGCATTGATGTTAGATACTCCTTTACATACCCAAGAAACTCTTATGAAGTATATCGAAGGTTTACATGTGCATATTTGTAACACTGTATTCATGTTTGGACCTACTAATCTTGATGAGGTTTATGTTCAAGCGACATACATTGAAGCAAGGAAAATAGGGGTTGGTGTATCTGGGGAATCCTCTTCAAGGAAAGAGGAAAAAAGGAAGTGGAATGGAAAAAATGCAAATTCAATGGAAAGAAAGGAAGAGAATCCCTCTTGCAAGCATTTCAAGAAAGAGGGGCATGATGAGGACCATTGCTATAAATTGCATCTCGAGAAGAGACTGAAGTTGTTCAAAGAAAAGAAAGGGAGGAAAACATTTGCAACAAAAACATGACCAACAGACTTGGGATCATATTCAAGTGATGAATCTAAAGTCTCATTGGTTGGTATGACAGGTAAAATTGGTGAAGGATTTTATTCTAGAAGTAAATTGTTTCACATAAGGGTCATCATGAGGAATACTAAGGTCGACACATTGATAGATAGTGGATCTCAATCTAACTTGATTTCATAGGAATTGGTTAAAAATTTGGGATTAAAAACTCAGATGCATCATAAGCCTTACACACTTAAATGGATAAGCAACAATCATCACTTGCACATAACAAAGAAATGCACATTAAAGTTTTCAATTTCAACTAAGTTTGTGGATGAGGTAACATGTGATGTGGTGCCACTAAGTGAATGTGGAATGGTCTTAGGAAGTACTTTTTTTGTATGATCACAAAGTAATGTTCTACAAGGAACATAATCAATATCATTTAGCTAAAACAGGTCAAGAATATGTGGTTCATGCTCATCAATTAAAGGAAATAAAAATATCTTCAAGCTATGGAACAATTATGAAAGGAGGCTCAAGAAAGAAACACACATATAATTGTTTCAAATAAAGTAATTGATCTTAAGCAAGAACATGAGATGATTTTAGAATGCAAAATCAATCACACTTTGCTTCAAGATAAGCTAATGTTGTGCAAGTATTATAAACATATTAGCTCATTTGCAATCATATTTTTGATGCTATCATTAGTAATGTTGTCAACATGGATGATAGTTTCTTTAGTAATATGTGACATGGTACAAATGGATAACAATATGTTGTTAGTTATCATGATTGTTTTATAGGTGATCTTGATGAGACAGGTGCACAGGACAAAGTTCAAAGACAGAGAACAAGTCGGGTGGCCTATCCTGCACTTGACAACTGGTGAAAAACATTTTAGAGGACCAAAAGGTCTTTTGTGGGGAGGTGTGATCCAGAATTGGATCTAGGGACCAAAATGGGTCTAGGAATGCCTAAAAATCAAAGTTCTTAGAATGGATTAAAAAAGGATGTGTGTGTAGACCTCGTTGATGAGAATCCAACGCAACTTGAACGGGCTCAAATAGACGTTGTATGACCAAGATATTGTAGTATGTTCATTTGGCCAAACATGCAAAAAAAAACATTAACTGTATAGTTCGTACAGTACCATGTGCCAGCTGACTGTACAGGCCGTACGATCATAAAGATGATGTGGCAAGGTACAATGGATGTTGATGTGGATAGGTATACCTGGAACAGTCAGGGAGTGTCACATGTCACCACTGCAAGGGTGACACGTGGCACGCTTGCACATCTTATGTGGTAGGTGACTAGGCTGACACATGGGTAGACAAGTGGATGAATGGGTGATTAACGCATGCCATGTTTTCGGTGAATAGTGAGGATCCACGTGGCCCAGTCCTGGGATGCTACGTGGCACACATTTATTGGTCATTGGTTATGGAAAAAGTTTAGAGTCTACAGGTTTCGAACCCATGACCTATGGTTCGGGTGGAAAACCACTTGGCAGGGCTGGGCTGGCCAGCCCACCTTCACATTGGGTCTCAACCTTATAGTTGTGAATTTATATTTAATTTTGTGTGGAGCGCTATTCGACGGAGGTTAGGGTTGGGGCTACGACCCAGCCCTTGGTCGAAACAATCACCATAAGAAATTATCCATATGATTATGCACTGTATTTGTTTGGTGCAACGTTTGTTATGGTGTAGCTCCAATGAATAGCCCTCGATCGTGCCACTATAACCATATGACTTGGCATGTGATCGGATACATATAACTTGGGCACGAAGATACATGGATAGCACCCGGTCGACCGAGCTAGCCCACCGACGAAGATGATATACTAGGAGCTAATTTTTTGGGGGAGCAGTTGTATTGTTAGAGCGTGTGGAGACATATCCTGTGGCCATATGGCCAACCACATGACCAAGAGACAAGGCTTAAGGGATAGAATATTGTGCCAGCAGGGCCAAGGCCTCACAGAGTGCGTCCAACTTACCAGGAGCCCTATAAATAGGGGTTGCACTCATATTTTATGAAAATACTAGGTTTTTCACATTATAATAAGATTTTTAATGATTTATTCAACAATTTTGAGAGATATTTGGTCATTTTGGGGGGATATTCGACCCTTTTTGAGGCCATATCTTGGGGAGAAGTTGGGAGGTTGTTACCCACTCCTAGTCTATAAAAACCATAGGTTCTTGAAACTATGAAAGGAGGTTCATAACAGGTTTATGCTAAAGAATTATTGAGCCAAAGCCATTTTTATGCAGGTAATCCATTGGGGAGAGCACCTTTTCGGGCCATTTCTGGGAGCTCCATTCATCCGATTTCAGTGCCGTTAGTTTTTTTGTGTTATTGAGATTGGGTAGAACAAGACAAGATTAGTTTCGTAACCTTTTGGCATTGTTGTGAAGTACTTTTAAAGCTTTGAACAGAAATAATAAAGCCTCACCCACTAAGACAAAGGCCCAGAGACGTAGGCGAGATTGTAGAATTCTGTTATCACTTTGGTGTTTTATGGTTTGTTGTTCCTCATGCTTTATTTCAGATCTGTATATGTTTATATGGATGTCATCTTGAATATTTCATTCTTCCTCTTTCATTAGTTTCCTAAATGGTAATTTAATTCATGCATGATAACTCAACCATTGTCGTTTAAAAGATATTTTTGGATCAATGAGGTGGAAAAACATTTTGAAGGAAATGATGATAGTAGTAGAGCCAAAGACAAGATATATTAATAGTTGAAGTGTCGGTAACCCAAGACTTCAACTAACAAGCCCTAAGGGGAAAATAACTACTAAGGTGTGTGTAAACCTAGGCCTTAGTAAATTGTCCTCCCTCTTTAAATCAAAGATGAAGAAAATGACGGCTTGGATGAAACAAGAATGCTAGGGTGTTTAAATGGAAAGGCCTCTAGAAAAATATTCAAGGAAAATCAACTTCTTTGCAAAATCTAGTAGGTAAAAGATTTTAAAGAAAGGACAATAACCTGTGCTTGGCTTCCTAGTGTTTTAGACTAGAAATTACATAATTTTAATGTAAATTCAAGATAAATATAACCATAACCATTAAATTAAGAAGAATTTCAGAAATCTTACTTACATTCATCAAGAATCATCAAGAAAATCCCTTGTTGAACACTTCCACCAAGAAAATTGCAAAAATAGTTCAAGATAAGCCTCCTCCAACAAGTGCGCCTAAACGTTTAGCTAACAAACCCTAATTAGGGCACATATTTCAAACCTCACTAAGTGTGAGTGAAAGATGATGAAAAATACAAGGGCAAAAACCCTTATTTATACAATATCAATGACCAGAATTAGGTCAAAAAGGCCAACATGGCCAGATACATTTAATATCCAGTTTTTAAATTAAATGACATAATAAAATCCTAAATCAAGTAGAAAATGTGACTTCATGCCATTTGAAGGTGACATTACGCCTTTTTAGGGAAACATTGGCCTGCATGAGAAAAACATTAGGCCTTCTTGAACCTATGGATCAAACCACATGTGCCACTTGGCACACAACTGCCTCTAAAGTGTCTAAAATGCTGGGTGACATCATGGGTCACTGGATGATGTCATGGGCCTTCCAATTCCTACATCATAGTGAGAAGGGAAAAAAACCCCTAGGTCCAGGCCTGTTGGGTTGTCTCTAGTGGAGCATTCTCCTCTTTCTCCAGTGCAAACCTCTAATCTATCTCTGCCCATGGCTTGGGTCTCAACATCCATCTGGTGGGAATTTTATCCCTATGGAGGTCCGAACTAATCATCTCCCCATGTGTACCTATATGTCGGGTGTGGCCCTGAAACTACAACAAGTACGTCCTCCATGGGCTCATAAATCACATGGATCAGAGCAATGTTAATCACATCTAATAATCAAGTTATTTAAACATGTGCATGAAACCACCTTTCCTAGACAAGTGCTCAAAGACGTTATTCTATTCTACAAGCCAGGTTTGGAGGGGACGATAGGATTTCCTATTGGGCTAGCTCTCATTGAATGTGGGATGTTTTCGGGTGAAGACAAAATCCAGGCCATGTAAGTGGGTGAGATGGTAAGGGATGTCTGAGCAATGGGTGCAGTGATGACAAGGAATGTATGGCTTAGTGGGTTCCTTTGAAGAGGGTGCGTTTCACCTTGTCATGGACGTAAATGTTTCCAAACCCATTTATTCCTTTTATCTTTTTATCTTATTTATTTTTCTTTCAATAGGGGAAACTGACCTGGCGTGGTGACAATGTTACCCACAAGCATTTCACAGAAATGAGAAGGTTGGCTTATGATGAGACCCCCTTTCTCTTGGATATGCCACCAAGAACCACTACCTTGGCATGGTGACCAGCTAAATGGCAGTGTCATACTGCTACATTCCCATGGAACTAATAAGATGGATCGTGATGAGACCCCCTATCCTCTAACTATGTCTCGATTTTATTATATTTTATGGGTCCCTTTGTTTCTTGCAAAGAATCCTTTTATTGCTTTCTCAGGGATCCCTGGGTGAAGCATCTAAAGGTTTCATTCTTTTTTATTTTACCTTTTTCTTACTACTTTTACCCTCTAGGCCTTTATCCCCGTCTTTCGACAAGGTAAGGTACAACCCTTTGCTAGCTTGGAAAACCCAATGCCCGGACTAGTGCATGGGATGGATGAGAGGGAAAAAGATGGAAAGTGGTAAGTATGGTGGGAAAAAAAGATGACCTTTCATGAACCCTCCCAGTGGAAACTCAAACCCTATGGGAACCAACTTACTAGGGCATCCTGTCATTCCCCCCAAGTGTGGACAAGTGGAAAGTAATAAGTTCCAAGAACACGTTAGAAGTAAAAATAATTAAATGCACATATTCAAATGTTTTTAGAATTAGAGTGAAACATACCTTTATACCTAGACTCGTTACCTCATGGAGAAAGATGTACTGTTGCTGAAGGACTAAACTAATGGGACGTATGTTGTTGCTGCTGATAAGGTGGAGGCACTGAAGAAGAAGAAATATGGGCCCTCCAGGGCCAGGATCAAGTCGATATGGCTCTCGGTACTCCATGTATAGGACATGTGGGCCTCGAGACATAATTTCCTTAGCTATCCCTAGGCTAGGGGATAATAGGGTATTTAAGCAACAAGTGTTTAAATGTCAGAGTTAAATTTTTTGGGCTCACCATGTCGATCGTCATCGCTTAGATGATAATATAGATTCCAAGTCTGTCAGGGGGTTAATAAAATTTATGATTCCATCTTTTTATACGCAAAACTCCCAAATGCCATCAAACAAAGAGCCAAGTGGTGGAGAAAGAATGCTCTAGAAGCATTATTTTCTATTTTAATTATTTGTATATAAAAAACATTGGAATGTTTAGCTTCATTACGTGAGAGTCTTTATTTTAAGATGCTTCTCCATTTTTTTTACATGGATGTTGGACCTATGTATCAATATACATAGTATCCCGAGGAACTACTCTTTGGCCCAAATGATAAGTTGAATACAATAACAAAAACTGAGATTTAAGGTGCATCGAGACAACTGGATATTGCAAATTCTATTTCTGGACAGGATGTAAGTGATGATAAAATATGGTTAGATCTTCATGAGGATACCATTTACGTGGAGTTGAAAAAAATATATAGTAATCACCATGTGTAATTGAGTCCTAATGATGCAGGTTTCGAAGGTAGATATGTTGTTCAATAGATTATCAAAGAAATGGATAAGAATAGGCCCATTGAGGTAAATGCGATTAAAGGCTTCAAAGTGCTATTTCTCAATGAAGTCGACAATCTTTCTAAAAAGGCTCAACACTCTCTATGACGAACAATGGAAATCTATCATGGAACATGTTGGATAATTTTGTGTTGTGATAGTGTGTCAAAAGTACTTGAAGCAGTGAGACCTCGTTGTCTGAATATTCACATTCATTCACCTTCAAAGCAGTAAAAATGGCCTGAAGATCATTTATCTCTATTCTTTGCCACGACATTGCAAAATATATTTGTCAAGGACTTCCCATGCAGAATGAGACACCCACAATGGTAGAGTGAAAATGACCTAAATGAAAATAAGGATTCACAATTATATAGTGTTTCATTCAAGGATGCCCCATATACATCACTTAGAATCTCATTAGATGCAAGGAAACTACTTCTCAGGAAAATAAAAAATCTATCTGTGATTGTAGTGGATTTCTATGATGCAATTAGAGAACCCCTTGTTAGTAAAAAAGTTATTATCATCCAAGAATTTATGAATGCAGTTCACTTTGTTGGAAATGTTTCATCTCCTAGATTCATCTTGTCTATTGCACTAACAGTTTCAGAAACACTTTCTATGCTTCAGTCTATTCAAAGTGTCTGCATTTGATGCCTTAATTTGTAGGAGTGGGGGACATCTTTTATATACAATTGGTAAAAATAATGAGAAAGTTGAGAGGTAAATTTTGTAGGCATGTTACCAAAGTTGGCACACTATGGGGAGATATGTAGGACCTTAAGGAATTAATTTAACTAGAGAAAGATCAGAGACTATAGACATTCCTAAACAGAGATTTCACAAAAAAATATGCTATGCTGTGAAAGTGATGGAAATGAAATTTTTGCAGCGAGTGGTCACGAGGTCGCTCCAAAACTGCACAGTCAATGAGGATAGCCTTCATTAAAGTGTCAGATGGGACAATCATCTTCCAAAGGTTCAAGTGGAAGTGAGGGAGATGTGTGCCATCACTAGATCAGGAAACATGCTCTATTTAAAGAAAAAATACATTTATAATATTAGACAAGATCCAAAAAAGTATGAGTTAGGTGGATTTTCTATTTCATTCTATTGTAACAACTCCTAAAGTGGAGGGAATCTGATGTAACCACTTATGATTTAACATATTTAGAGTAGAGACATAGATATTTACTATATATCTAATTTGTTTTGATGGGGAAATGGTTAAACACTTGGGGTTCAGTTCTAGACCCGAGAGGGGCCTTAGGAGCAGGAGAAAGTTGTGTGAGTCAAATTGTAAGCCTATTGGCACATGATGTAAACATTTTCTTCAATTAAATATTCATGAAAGATGCATTATAAACATGTTATTTAATCTATTTGTTTCCATTTTATTGTCTTCTTCTTTCTTGAATAAACTGTAGTCTTTGATGATCATAACTACGTTTGATTTACAAATTCTTGAACAACAGAGGATCTGTTGTGCCTTGCTTGTTGATCATTATTTTGTTCAAGTGTTGTTCTCATTAACTTTGCAAAGAGGATTCTTTATTGGTGGACATTATTCTCTTTGTCATTATATTCATTCTTCTTTCCATTATTATATAACCTTTTTTTTGGTATGCAGTTTGATTGCCTTCAATATGTAGGGTGTTTGTGACTCCATACCCAATGGTAGCTCACTGATCTATAGTAAGTTTGTTTCCCTTTCCCTTTCTTGTTAATTCTTGTTGATCCTACTCAAATACAAAAACTAATTCAATCCTAAAGAATCAAATGGGTACTATGCTTGTCCTTCAAGCAATCTAAGGACAACTCTTGGTGCTAACATGTCCTTTAACACATTCTCTATATGTGATAGAAGCTAAATCTTTAATGGGATATTTGATTCCCCAAAATGGAAAAAAGATTTTTAAAATGTTTCCTCTTGCTAAGTCAAGAGTTGAAAACATTGTCAATGGACACCATATAGATGGATTGTTCCTCTCCATCCTTGAGGAAAAATAATCAATGGAAAATTCTATGGAATGTAACCAAACTTTGTACATGATATCTAGGTCTAGAATCAAATAGGAAAAAATTTAGTGCTACAGGAAAAATCCATGTGCTAATCTTTAATAGATATTATATCAAGGATGGAAAGTTATACAACCAAAGTAAATATGGGAAATCACATAATGATGATGGTAGAAAAAGTGGAAATGGGGTGCCCAAGAATGCGCTCATGCAAGAACATGCTCAGATTCTTATAAATATACATGTATTTGTGAGTCTCCATCTTCAACATTCCAAAACCACTACTAAGGATGTCAATCAAATCCATGTAGGTGTTCATATGAATGTGTTTGTGTTCCCAAGAATGTGTCTGTGCTCTAGGAACACACATGCATTCCTATTGAGTATTTTTTTAAATCCTCCAACCAATCTGTTTCACCAGTAGAAGGAATCACAAGTTTTAAGAGTTATTGATTAAATTTAGGAGTGAAATTGAGGAGAGATTGACATTTCAATGCTATAACTTACTGATGTGGTTATCAATTGGTTCCATGTAAGTATTTTTATTGAATTTGTTTGTTTTTTTTATTTCATAAATTGTTTAAATTATAAAAAATAAATAAAAAATAAATTTTCCCTTTATTAAATTGAAATATACATATTAATATGGATCCTAGAGCCCTCGGATGGGGTGCCATGTGAAGTAGGAAGAATACGTGGAGCAGTACCAGGAGGGGCCATTAATGGTGGCCACCTGCCCCCATCTCCTCGCCATTTATGATGGGTACAAACCCAAGCGGCCTTCACCATACGACGAGGCCTCTCACTCGCCTGAGGAGAACGACCGACCAGAGCATTAAGACCATAGCCTTAATGGCCATAGCTATCATTTTCACCCTTATCAACAGCCTTGGAGGCTTTGGGATGATTCAGAAGGTTGTAGAGCTGAACAAAGACAACCTCACAGTGGGCAATTCAGCAATAGCTCTATTTCTAAGCATGCCATGAGCAAGGGGGTGGCCTCGCAGAGGTGCAGGGTGGTATGCAGTCGACTCACGAAGGAAAAAGAAAAAGAAATTTGAGAGAGAACTGACTCTAGCTAAGAGAAGGAGACCCATGAATTCCAGAGGAATTGGGACGCCTCCCATGGTGTATGTCGAGGAGATTCCTCCATAGGAATCCATCCAGAATTACTCAGAGAGACTCCTTTTCACGGTTCATGACAATTGGGGTCCCCCTGCTTGTTTTGGAGCGGACGCCATGACCCCTATTCCAAGAGATGAACATGGTCCCAGAGGCACTCCAACTGAGGAATTCACACCTTGCTTTGTAGAGGAAGAGACACAGAGAGGCATCGAAGAAAACATCCGTGAACCTCCTGAGGAAATGAGGCAGTAGAGTTGGCAGCGAGAGCACTAGGAGGAGGTCGATGCACGGATGGAAGCTCCCCCCTCTTCCATTCTGCAAAATTCACAGGACCAACCACCACTTCTTCACCCGGAGCACCTGAATTTAATCTTCGATGTACGCAGCATGGTGGACAACCAAATTTTCAGAGCCATCCGCATCAATCAACGCCTGGATATGTTGTATGCCACCTACTCCAGTGCCACCCCAAGGAGAAAATGCCCCACCTGTGCGCAGGTCTACACCATCCTAGTCAGACATGGCAAGGAGAAGGATGACCACGAGGACACTGGAAAAGAGGTTTTCCTGTTTGTTTACTGTTAGAAACTCTTGTCTTTTTGATGCAAACCAAAGCTGCAGCTCTTCTAGCTTATAACAATGGTAGCGGTAGTATAGTAATGAACAGACTAATACTAAGGTTGGCCATGCATCATGGTTTCCTTCGGGCAGGGTGGCAGAATATCACTTTGAGTTTGGAAGCTAGCATGGAATGGCCAGCTGTCTCGGTTTCCTTACCAGGCGGGACAATTGACACTTCAATAGAACTCTGTAATTTTGCAATATTAATATAATAGGACCTGCCTTTTTATTTAAAAATAAAATAAAATATGGATCCTAGAGAAAAACCAAACCAAATATCAACACATGAAGACACGCAAAACCCCAACCCAAAAATGGAAAACATAAACATTCTAATTGATGCAAGGTTGATGTATCTAAGAAGCCTTATACAAGACTTAATAAATACCAGAGAGCCCTCATGATTGTCACTAGCCACATCCTTAGACAAAATTGTATCTTCTATTACAAATGCCCAAGGAAAATTAACACAACTTTATGATTACAATGATAGCATGTATGAAATTACAGGATGTGTCTAGATAAAAGCCAAGTTGGAGACCTCAACATTTCAAAACAAGAGCTAATGGCATTATTAATTGATTCGAGAAATAAATTACAACCACCAGTTACAAAGAGACACATTTGTATGGACTGGAGCACCTATTAACCATATTTATACAATTGGATGGGTAGGTGGTTTATAGTATTTGATAAATATCCCTACAATAATAGGGACATGCATTTGTATTTCCTTAGAAAATTATGGGAAAAGTTTTATTTAGGTCACCATGTCAACTACTTTGACATTGGTGAATTCTAAGGGGTGGGTCATAGGTCTAAACATGATAGAGAAAATTCTAGATGTGACCCATTGCTAGGTCTTCATCCTACTAAGAAAATTCCTAACTCCCCTACCTAGCATCCTCCCATAGAATAAAACATCATATATACCCAGATGTTCATATCCATCTTGACCCATATTTTGGTGAAACACAACACGTTTGTAGAATTATCCCCATACAAGTGATTGAGGAGCATCCCCACAACTGATCTTATGGCCTCAAATCTTTGAAAAATATGTCCAAGCCACCACATGGATTCAATATGGTGTCCAAATACCAAGAAATGTGGAGGTCAATTTTAATCCAACCATAAAATGAAAGAAGTGGTCACTTGTGTGAATAAATGATCCATGTTTGCAAATCTTCTTTTGTTAAGATTTCAGTACCTCAAGTATGAGTTGGATTTCCATGCATTTTCATATGGAGCACCTCTAGGTTCAACAATGTTCTGGAAATGATATAAGAGAGAGGAATGAACATTTATGGTATGTTTGAGACAACCAACACTAACAATATTGGAGAACACTTATTATCGTTTCGCAAAAACCCTAGGTGAAGGATTTGGACAAGGATATGCCATGATGATGAATCCATGGTGACATTGTGAAACATAAGCATGGTAGGTTGCTAGAGTCAAAATTTATACTTGGATCAGTGGATTGGCTTAGTTCCTGAGCCATTTTTTGTAGCATATTTTTGTTGGTTGCAGAGATATTGCTTCAAACATCGATGCAATCCATTGAATTTTTTATGCTACCTCTACCAAATTCATGGCATATCCATCCAATTCCTTCATGGAATTATTAGTTATAGCGCCACCTTGTAGATTTATTTTTTGTATTGGGTGTATCACGACCTTTCATATCTAATTTGGTGAGCTTGTTGACTTTTGTTGTTGTGGGCCACTCTCTTTCCCTCTCTACATGTCCCAACCTTCAGATCCAATGTGATCATTTGTGTAGGATGGTGGAAATGCATTTATTCCCTTGGCTTTGCATGTGAATGATTTTGTGTTTTTTCATATTGAAGGCCATTATTTCATGTAAATAGGTGAAATTATGTACTTTGCATCTTTATAAATGGATCGATTCATCAATTGAAGTGGACCCAGAGATGTAGACCATATGGTTGAACTTAATTGTTAGATTGCTAAGTTTTATGGTGTTATTTAAATTCTAGTTCTAAGTTTTAGCATTTAAATCCCGATTAAACTAATTTTTAATGAAAATTAAAAAAAATAAATGAGAAGCTTTGTATAATAATTTGAATTAGTGTAATGAAGCATGTAGTACTAGTTTTGTATAATGTTTGGTATCAGATTAGTTGATCATAGATGAACTCATATGTTGATTTAGAAACACATGTAGTTCAGACCATTCATTGTTAAGAAAGTTTTAGAAAAGGGTATCAATTGGTTGATTTCGAGGGTAATGCTTTATTAGAGCCTAGAAATGGGATCTACCTTAAGAAGTATTAGGTTTAGATCGATCACCTGGGCATGACTTATTGTATATAATGTATAGATTTATTTATACATTCTCGTCTTTTTTTTATGGACATGTAGTTTATTGTGTTTCTTTTCATTGTGGTAGATGTCAAGTGAATTTGAGGTCTATGTTGGGTTCGCAGATAGTGCTAGTCGACACACTCAGAGACTTGCTTTCACAACTTGGGTGATATTTACGCCTTTTGGCTAGTTGATGTATTCTGGAGGTATTTGTCTGGGGGAATCAACCAATATTGTTGTCGAGTACAGTGTTGTAATAGAATTACTACGTGATTCCTTGTCACACGGTATTTCTCACCTCCAGGTTTATCTAGATGCTCAACTTCCCGTGTCTCAGTTAAATGGAGTATATCATGTCTATTGTCCCACCCTTCACTGATGATTCCTTATGGTATGTCTCGTAGAATGCTATTTTGATTATACTACTTATATTCATGTTCCTAGGAGATCTAATCAACTAACTGATACATTGGAAAATCATGTATTAGATTGGAATATTGCTCACACATAAAAGTAAAAGAACACACATACACACACATGTAAATACATTTGTAGAAAATGTTTATCCATAAGGAAAAAAGGTGTATATATAATAATGTGTCCAAAAAAATAATGTCATAAGTACAAAAGTGGGCCATAAAGCCTCAAATAGAGTCGATATACATTGTTGGGCTCAAGCCCTCACTACATAAGAGAGTACAAAAAGGTTACCTCGACACATACGTGGTCCAGTACTAGCTATGGCCTAGAAATGTTTTCCCTAGTATAATGAACTACGACATTCACAAGATGACGGAACAACTGAAACCAAGTCATGGGTATCCCTACAACATGTGGCTGCATGGTTTGGGGAAGTTCCTCTATCTCTGCCATTGACATTGCATGAATGAGAGTTTCCAGGTTCTTCTCTACTCATCAAAATACTCTCTCAGCCTCTCCGGTTGGTGGTCCTCCCATGGTTTTCGGTCCTCCCGTTGTTGTTGTCTAACATATGCTCGAGGATGACACCTGCTCCTAGAGAATTCAGTTGGTCGTACCTGTAAGGCCTGTACAAACATTTTTTTTAAGACTTATTTTATAATTTAATTGTATTGGTAGATGAACCCATTTATGAAGGGGGGG
>SNQJ01S0009875.1:69001-94426 GCA_010110895.2 Picea sitchensis | reverse complement strand
ATTCCATTGACTTATAGCTCAAAATAGTCAAAATCATGGAAATCGTCGGAATGCAACGAAACCAAAGCCAACCTGTGCGGAATGGCTCATAATGATGGAATATGATGATCAATGCAATTTGGAACCCACAATGCCTCTCAAATACCCCTGTACTCGCTATAACATCCATCTGGCTACTCTGGTCATGATGAATCTCTGCACTGTGATGATGTCCCAAAGTGGGGACATTACAAAGAACATGAGATGATTTTAGAATGCAAAATCAATCACACTTTGCTTCAAGATAAGATAATGTCATGCAAGTATTATAAACATATTAGCTCATTTGCAATCATATTTTTGATGCTATCATTAGTAATGTTGTCAACATGGATGATAGTTGCTTCAGTAAGATGTGACAGGGTACAATTGGCTAACAATATGTTGTCAGTTATCATGATTGTTTTACAGGTGATATTGATGAGACAAGTGCACAGGAAAAAGTTCAAGGACAGAGAACAAGTCGGGTGGCCTATCTTGCACTTGACGACTGGTGAATAACATTTTAGAGGACCAAAAGGTCTTTAGTGGGGAGGTGTGATCCAAAATTGGATCTAGGGACCAAAATGGGTCCAGGAATGCCTAAAAATCAAAGTTCTTAGAATGGATTAAAAAAGGACGTGTGTGTAGAACTCGTTGATGAGAACCCAACGCAACTTGAACAGGCTCAAATAGACGTTGTATGACCAATATATTGTAGTCTGTTCATTTGGCCAAACAGGCAAAAAAAAACATTGACTGTACAATCTGTATAGTACCACGTGCCAACTGACTGTACAAGCTGTATGATCATAAAGATGATGTGGAAAGGTACAATGGATGCTGATGTGGATAGGTATACATGGAACAATCAGGGAGTTTCACGTGTCACCACTGCAAGGGTGACACATGGCACGCTCGTACAACTTACGTGGAAGGTGACTAGGCTGACACATGGGTAGACAAGTGGATGAATGGGCGATTGACGCATGCCATGTTTTGGGTGAATAGTGAGGATCCACGTGGCCTAGTCCTGGGATGCCACGTGGCACACATTTATTGGTCATTAGTTATGGAAAAAATTTAGAGTCTATGGGTTTCGAACCCGTGACCTATGGTTCGAGTGGAAAATGACTTGGCAGGGCTGGGATGGCTAGCCCACCCTCGCATTGGGTCTTAACCTTATAGTTGTGGATTTATATTTAATTTTGTGTGGAGCACTATTTGACAGAGGTTAGGGTTGGGGCTAGGACCCAACCCCTGGTCGAAACAATTACCATAAGAAATTCTCCATATGATTATGCACTGTATTTGTTTTGTGTGATGTTTGTTATGGTGTAGCTCCAATGAATAGCCCCCGATTATGCCACTATAACCATATGACTTGGCATGTGACCGGATACGTATACCTTGGGCACAAATATACATGGATAGCACCCAGTCGACTGAGCTAGCATGCTGACCAAGACGCTAGTCCGAGAGCTAATGTTCGGGGGGAGCAGTTGTATTGTTAGAGCGCGTGGAGACATATATTGCGGCCATATGGCCAACCACAGGACCAAGAGCCGAGGCTTAAGGGATAGAATATCGTGCCAGTAGGGTCAGGGCCTCATGGAGTGCGTCCAACTTACCAGGAGCCCTATAAATAGGGGTTGTGCCCATATTTTATGCAAATAGTGGGTTTTTGACATTATAATAAGATTTTTAATGATTTATTCAACAGTTTTGAGAGATATTTGGTCATTTTTGGGGGATATTGGGCCCTTTTTGAGGCCATATCTTGGGGAGAAGTTGGGAGGTTGTTACCCACTCCTAGTCTATAAAAACCATAGGTTCTTGAAGCTGTGAAAGGAGGTTCATAACAGGTTTATGCTGAAGAATTATTGAGCCAAAGTCATTTTTATGCAGGTAATCCATTGGGGAGAGCACCTTTTCGGGCCATTTATGTGAGCTTCATTCATCCGATTTCAGTGCCGTCAGTTTTGTTGTGTTATTGAGATTGGGTAGAACAAGACCAAATCAATTTTGTAACCTTTTGGCATTTTTGTGAAGTACTTTTAAAGCTTTGAACAGAAATAAGAAAGCCTCACCCACTAAGACAAAGACCCAGAGACGTAGGCGAGATTGTCAAATTCTGTTATCACTTTGGTCTTTATGGTTTGTTGTTCCTCATGCTTTATTTCAGATCTGTATATGTTTATATGGATATCATCTTGAATGTTTCATTCTTCCTCTTTCATTAGTTTCCTAAATGGTAATTTAATTCATGCATGATAACTCAACCATTTTCGTTTAAAAGATATTTTCGGATCAATGAGGTGGAAAAACATTTTGAAGGAAATGATGATAGTAGTAGAGCCAATGACAAGAGAGATTAATAGTTGAAGTGTCGGTAACCCAAGACTTCAACTAACAATCCCTAAGGGGAAAATAACTACTAAGGTGTGGGTAAACCTAGGCCTTAGTAAATTTTCCTCCCTCTTTAAATAAAAGATGAAGAAAATGATGGCTTGGATGAAGCAAGAATGCTAGGGTGTTGCAATGGCAAGGCCTCTAGAAAAATATTCAAGGAAAATCAACTTCTTTTTAAAATCTAGTAGGTAAAAGATTTTAAAGAAAGGACAATAACCCGTGCTTGGCTTCCTAGTGTTTTAGACTAGAAATTACATAATATTAATGTAAATTCACGATAAAGATAACCATAACCATTAAATTAAGAAGAATTTCAGAAATCTTACTTACATTCATCAAGAATCATCAAGCAAATCCCTTGTTGAACACTTCCACCAAGAAAATTGCCAAAATAGTCCAAGATAAGCCTCCTCCAACAAGTGCACCTAAAATTTTAGCTAACAAACCCTAATTAGGGCACATATTTCAGACCTCACTAAGTGTGAGTGAAATATGATGAAAAATACAAGGGCAAAACCCCTTATTTATACAATATCAATGAACAAAATTAGGTCAAAAAGGCCGACATGGCCAGATACATTTAATATCCAGTTTTTACATTAAATGACATAATAAAACCCTAAATCAAGTAGAAAATGCGATGTCATGCCATTTTAGGGTGACATTACACCTTTTTAGGGAAACAATGGCCTGCAGGAGAAAAACATTAGGCCTTCTTGGATGTATGGATCAAACCACATGTGCCACTTGGCACACAACTGCCTCTAAAGTGTCTAAAATGCTGGGTGACATCATGGGTCATTGGATGATGTCATGGGCCTTCCAATTCCTACATCATAGTGAGAAGGGCAAGAACCCCCTAGGTCCAGGCCTGTCAGGCTATCTCTGGTGGAGCATCCTCCTCTTTCTCCGGTGCAAACCTTTAATCTGTCTCTACCCATGGCTTGGGTCTCAACATCCATCTGGTGGGAATTTTATCCCTATGGAGGTCCAAACTAATCATCTCCCCATGTGTACCTATCTGTCAGGTGTGGCCCTGAAACTACAACAAGTACGCCCTCCATGGGCTCATAAATCACATGGATCATAGCAATGTCAATCACATCTAATAATCAAGTTATTTAAACATTTGCATGAAACCACCTTTCCTAGAGAAGTGGTCAAAGACGTTATTCTATTCTACAAGCCAAGTTTGGAGGGGACGATAGGATTTCCTATTATCTAGCTCTCATTGAATGTGGGATGTTTCCGGGTGAAGACAAAATCTAGGCCATGTAAGTGGGTGAGATGGTAAGGGATGTCTGAGCAATGGGTACAGTGATGACGGGGAATGTATGGCTTAGTGGGTTCCCCTGAAGAGGGTGAGTTTCACCTTGTCATGGATGTAAATGTTTCCAAACCCATTTATTCCTTTTATCTTTTTATCTTATTTATTTTTCTTTCAATAGGGGAAACTGACCTGGCATGGTGACAATGTTACTCGCAAGCATTTCACAGAAATGAGAAGGCTGGCTTATGATGAGACCCCCTTTCTCTTGGATATGCCACCAAGAGCCACTACCTTGGCATGGTGACCAGATGAATGCCAGTGTCATACTTATACATTCCCATGGAGTTAATAGGATGGATCATGATGAGACCCCCTATCCTCTAACTATGTATCGATTTTATTATATTTTATGTGTCCCTTTGTTTCTTGCAAAGAATCCTTTTATCACTTTGTCGGGGATCCCTGGGTGAACCATATGAAGGTTTCATTCTTTTTTATTTTACCTTTTTCCTGCTACTTTTACCCTCTAGGCCTTTATCCCTGTCTTTCGACAAGGTAAGGTACAACCCTTTGCTAGCTTGGAAAACCCAATGCCAGGACCCGTGTATGGGATGGATGAGAGGGAAAAAGATGGAAAGTGGTAGGTATGGTGGGAACAAACAATGACCTTTCATGAACCCTCCCAGTGGCAAATCAAACCCTATGGGAACCAACTTACTAGGGCATCCTGTCATTCCCCCCAAGTGTGGACAAGTGGAAAGTAATAAGTTCCAAGCACACGTTAGAAGTAAAAAGAATTAAATGCACATATTCAAATGTTTTTAGAATTAGAGTGAAACATACCTTGATACCCAGACTCATTACCTCATGGAGAAAGATGTATTGTTGTTGACGGACCAGACCAATGGGACGTATGTTGCTGCTACTGACAAGGTGGAGGCACTGAAGAAGAAGAAATATGGGCCCTCCAAGGCCAGGATCAAGTCGATATGGCTCTCGATACTCCATGTCTAGGACCTGTGGGCCTCGAGACATAGTTTCCTTAGCTATCCCTAGGCTAGGGGATAATAGGGTATTTAAGAAACAAGTGTTTAAATGTCAGAGTTAAAGTTTTTGGGCTCACCATGTCGATCGTCATCGCTTAGATGATAATATAGATTCCAAGTCCACCAAGGGGTTAACAAAATTTATGATTCCATCTTTCTATACGTGAAAATCCCAAATGTCATCAAACAAAGAGCCAAGTGGTGGAGAAATAATGCTCTAGAAGCCTTATTTTCTATTTTAATTATTTGTATATAAAAAACATTGGAATGTTTAGCTTCATTACGTGAGAGTCTTCATTTTAAGATGCTTCTCCATTTTTTTTACATGGATGTTGGGCCTATGTATCAATATACATAGTATCCCGAGGAACTACTCTTTGGCCCAAATGATAAGTTGAATACAATAACAAAAACTAAGATTTTAGGTGCATCGAGACAACTGGATATTGCAAACTCTATTTCTAGGCAGGATGTAAGTGATGATAAAATATGGTTAGAGCTTCATGAGGATACCATTTACGTGGAGTTGACAACAATATATAGTAATCACCATGTGGAATTGAGTCCTAATGATTCAAGTTTCGAAGGTAGATATGTTGTTCAAGAGATTATCAAAGAAATGGATAAGAATAGGCCCATTGAGGTAAATGCGATTAAAGGCTTCAAAGTGCTATTTCTCAATGAGGTCGACAATCTTTCCAAAAAGGCTCAACACTCTCTGTGACGAACAATGGAAATCTATAGTGGAACATGTTGGATAATTTTGTGTTGTGATACTGTGTCAAAAGTACTTGAAGCAGTGAGACCTCGTTGTCTGAATATTCACGTTCATTCACCTTCAAAGTAGTAAAAATGGTCTGAAGATCATTTATGTCTATTCTTGGCCACAACATTTTAAAATATATTTGTCAAGGACTTCCCATGCAGAATGAGACACCCACAATGGTAGAGTGAAAATGACCTAAATGAAAATAAGGATTCAGAATTATATAGTGTTTCATTCAAGGATGCCCCATATACATCCCTTAGAATCTTATTAGATGCAAGGAAAATACTTCTCAGGAAAATAAAACATCTATCTGTGATTGTAGGGGATTTCTATGATGCAATTAGAGAACCCCTTGTTAGTAAAAAAGCCATTATCATCCAAGAATTTATGAATGCAATTCACCTTGTTGGAAATGTTTCATCTCCTAGATTCATCTTGTCTATTTGCATTAACAGTTTCAGAAACACTTTCTATGCTTCAGTCTATTAGAATCAAAATGTCTTCATTTGATGCCTTAATTTGTAGGAAACGAAATTCACAGCAAAATATGCCACGCTGTGAAAGTGATGGAAATGAAATTTTTGCCGCGAGTGGTCATGAGGTTGCTCCGAAACTGCACAGTCAACGAGGATAGCCTTCATTAAAGTGTCAGCTGGGACAATCATGTTCCAAAGTTTCAGGTGGAAGTGAGGGACATGTGTGCCATCACTAGATCAGGAAACATGATCTATTTAAAGAAAAAATACATTTATAATATTAGACAAGATCCAAAAAAGTATGAGTTAGGTGGATTTTCTGTTTCATTCTATTGTAACAACTCCTAAAGTGGAGGGAATCTGATGTAACCACTTATGATTTAACATATTTAGAGTAGAGACATAGATATATAATATATATCTAATTTGTTTTGATGGGGAAATGGTTAAATACTTCGGGTTCAGTTCTAGACCCGAGAGGGGCTTTAGGAGCAGGAGAAAGTTGTGTGAGTCAAATTGTAAGCCTATTGGCACATGATGTAAACATTTTCTGCAATTAAATATTCATGAAAGATGCATTGTCAACATGTTATTTAATCTATTTGTTTCCATTTTATTGTCTTCTTCTTTCTTGAATAAACTGTAGTCTTTGATGATCATAACTACCTTTGATTTACAAATTCTTGAACAACAGAGGATCTGTTGTGCCTTGCTTGTTGATCAGTATTTTGTTCAAGTGTTGTTCTCATTAACTTTGCAAAGAGGATTCTTTATTGGTGGAAATTCTTCTCTTTGTCATTATATTCATTCTTCTTTCCATCATTATATAACCTTTGTTTTGGTATGTAGTTTGATTGCCTTCAATTTGTAGGGTGTTTGTGACTCCATGCCCAATGGTATCTCACTGATCTATAATAAGTTTGCTGCCCTTTCCCTTTCTTGTTAATTCTTGTTGATCCTACCCAAATACAAAAACTAATTCAATCCTAAAGAATCAAATGGGTACTATGCTTGTCCTTCAAGCAATCTAAGGACAACTCTTGGTGCTAACATGTCCTTTAGCACATTCTTTATATGTGACATAAACTAAATCTTTAATGGGATATTTGATTCCCCAAAATGGAAAAAATATTTTTAAAATGTTTCCTCTTGCTAAGTCAAGAGTTGAAAACATTGTCAATGGACACCATATATATGGATCCTTCCTCTCCATCCTCGAGGAAAAACAATCAATGGAAAATTCTATGGAATGTAACCAAACTTTGTACATGATATCTAGGTCTAGAATCAAATAGGACAAAATTTAGTGCTACAGGAAAAATCCATGTGCTAATCTTTAATAGATAATATATCAAGGATGGAAAGTTATACAATCAAATTAAATATGGGAACTCACATAATGATGATGGTAGAAAAAATGGAAATGGGGTGCCCAAGAATGCACTCATGCAAGAACATGCTCACATTCTTATAAATATGCATGTATTTGTGAGTCTCCATCTTCGACATTCCAAAACCACTACTAAGGATGCCAATCAAATCCATGTAGGTGTTCATATGAATGTGTTTGTGTTCCCAAGAATGTGTTTGTGCTCTAGGAACACACATGCATTCCTCTTGAGTATTTTTTTAAATACTGCAGCCAATCCATTTCACCAGTAGAAGGAATCACAAGTTTTAAGAGTTATTGAGCAAATTTAGGAGTGAAATTGAGGAGAGATTGACATTTCAATTCCATAACCTATTGATGTGGTTATCAATTGGTTCCATGTAAGTATTTTTATTGAATTTGTTTTTTTTTTTTTCATAAATTGTTTAAATTATAAAAAATAAATAAAAAATAAATTTTCCCTTTATTAAATTGCAATATACATATTAATATGGATCCTAGAGCCCCGAGATGGGGTTCCACACAGAGCAGGAAGAATACGTGGAGTAGCGCCAGGAGGGGCCATTAATGGTGGCCACCCACCCCCATCTCCTCGCCATTTATGATGGGTACAAACCCAAGCGGCCTTCACCATACGACGAGGCCTCTCACTCATGTGAGGAGAACGACTGACCAGAGCATTAATACCACAACCTTAATGGCCATAGCTATCATTTTCTCCCTTATCAATAGCCTTGGAGGCTTTGGGATGATTCGAAAGGTTGCAGAGCCGAACATAGAAAACCTCGCAGTGGGAACTCCATAATAGCTCTATTTCTAAGCATGCCACGAGCAAGGGGGTGGCCTCGCAGAGGCGCAGGGTGGTAGGCGGCCGACTCACGAAGGAAAAGACAAAAGAAATTTGAGAGAGCACTGAATCTAGCTAAGAGAAGGAGACCCATGAAGTCCAAAGGAATTGGGACACCTCCCATGGCATATGTCGAGGATATTCCTCTGGAGGAATCCATCCAGAATTACTCAGAGAGCCTCCTTTTCACGGTTCTGGAAAATTGGGATCCCCTCACTTTTTTCGAAGCGGATGCCATGACCCCTATTCCAAGAGATGAACACAGTCCCAGAGGCACTCCAACTAAGGAATTCACACCTTTGTTTGTAGAGGAAGAGACACAGAGAGGCATCAAAGAAAACCCTTGTGAACCTCAAGAGGAAATGAGGCAGCAGAGTGGGCAGCGAGAGCACCAGTAGGAGGCCGACGCATAGATGGAATCTCCCCCCTCTTCCATTCTGTAGAATTCGTAGGACCAACCACCACTTCTTCACCCGGAGCACTTGAATTTAATCTTCAATGTACGCAGCATGGTGGACGACCAAATTTTCAGAGCCATCTGCATCAATCAATGCCTGGATATGCTATACGCCGCCTACTCCAGCGCCACACGAAGGAGCCAATGCCCCACCTGTGCGTAGGTCTACACCATACCAGTCAAACACAGAAAGGAGAAGGACGACCATGAGGACACTGACAAATAGGTTTTCCTGTTTGTTTACTATTAGAAACTCTTGTCTTTTTGATGCAAACCAGAGTTTCAACTCTTCTAGCTTATAGCAATGGTAGCGATAGTATAGTAATGAACAGACTAATACTAAGGTTGGCCATGCATCCTGGTTTTCTTCAGGAAGGGTGGAAGACTATCACTTTGAGTTTGGAAGATAGCATGGAATGGCCAGCTATCTCAGTTTCCTTATAGGTGGGACAACTGGCACTTCAATAGAACTCTATAATTTTGCAATATTAATATAATAGGACCTGCCTTTTTTATTTAAAAATAAAATAAAATATGGATCCTAGAGAAAACCCAAACCAAATATCAACACATGAAGACACACAAAACCCCAACCCAAAAATGGAAAACATAAACATTCTAATTGATGCAAGGTTGATGTATCTAAGAAGCCTTATACAAGGCTTAATAAATACTAGAGAGCCCTCATGATTGTCACTAGCCACATCCTTAGACAAAATTGTATCTTCTATTACAAATGCCCAAGGAAAATTAACACAACTTTATGATTACAACGATAGAATGTATGAATATTACAGGATATTTCTAGATAAAAGCCAAGTTGGAGACCTCAACATTTCAAAACAAGAGCTAATGGCATTATTAATTGACTCGAGAAATAAATTACAACCACCAGTTTCAAAGAAACACATTTGTATGGACTGGCACACCTATTAACCATATTTATACAATTGGATGGGTAGGTGGTTTATAATATTTGATAAATATCCCTGCAATAATAGGGACATGCATATGTATTTCCTTAGAAAATTATGGGAAAAGTTTTATTTAGGTCACCATGTCAACTACTTTGACATTGGTGAATTCTAGGGGGTGGGTCATAGGTCTAAACATGATAGAGAAAATTCTAGATGTGACCCATTGCTAGGTCCTCATCCTACTAAGAAAATTCCTAACCCCCCTACCTAGCATCCTCCCTTAGATTAAAGCATCATATATACCCAGACGTTCATATACATATTGACCCATAGTTTGGTGAAACACAACACATTTATAGAATTATCCCCATACAAGTGATTGAGGAGCATCCCCACAACTGATCTTATGGCCTCAAATCTTTGAAAAATATGTCCAAGCCACCACATGGATTCAATATGGTGTCCAAATACCAAGAAATGTGGAGGTCAATTTTAATCCAACCATAAAATGAAAGAAGTGGTCACCTGTGTGAATAAATGATCCATGTTTGCAAATTTTCTTTTGTTAAGATTTCAGTACCTCAAGTATGAGTTGGTTTTCCATGCATTTTCATATGGAGCACCTCTAGGTTCAACAATGTTCTGGAAATGTTATAAGAGAGAGGAATGAACATTTATGGTATGTTTGAGACAACCAACACTAAAAATATTGGAGAACACTTATTATCGTTTCCCAGAAACCCTAGGTGAAGTATTTGGACAAGGATGTGCCATGATGATGAATCCATGGTGACATTGTGAAACATAAGCATGGTGGGTTGCTAGAGTCAAAATTTATGCTTGGATCAGTGGATTGGCTTAGTCCTTGAGCCATTTTTTGTTCCATATTTTTGTTGGTTGCAGAGCTGTTGCTTCAAACATCGATGCAATCCATTGAATTTTTCATGCTACCTCTACCAAATTCATGGCATATCCATTTAATTTTCCATGCTACCTCTACCAAATTCGTGGCATATCCATCGAATTCCTTCATGGAATTATTAGTTATAGCGCCACCTTGTAGATTTAGTTTTTGTATTGGGTGTATCACGACCTTTCATATCTAATTTGGTGAGCTTATTGGCTTTTGTTGTTGTGGGCCACTCTCTTTCCCTCTCTACACGTCCCAACCTTCAGATCCAATGTGATAATTTGTGTAGGATGGTGGAAATGCATTTATTCCCTTGGCTTTGCATGTGAATGATTTTGTGTTTTTTCATATTGAAGGCCATTATTTGA
This sequence comes from Picea sitchensis, assembly GCA_010110895.2. Lineage (NCBI taxonomy): Eukaryota > Viridiplantae > Streptophyta > Pinopsida > Pinales > Pinaceae > Picea > Picea sitchensis. The sequence continues at coordinate 83,546 of SNQJ01S0009875.1, read as the reverse complement.
TGTAAATAGGTAAAATTATGTACTTTGCAACTTTATAAATGGATTGATTCATCAATTGAAGTGGACCCAGAGATGTAGACCATATGGGTGAACTTAATTGTTAAATTGCTAAGTTTTATGGTGTTATTTAAATTCTAGTTCTAAGTTTTAGCATTTAAATCCCGATTAAACTAATTTTTAATGAAAATTTTAAAAAATAAATGAGAAGCTTTGTATAATAATTTGAATTAGTGTAATGAAGCATGTAGCACTAGTTTTGTATCATGTTTGGTATCAGATTAGTTGATCATAGATTAACTCATATGTTGATTTAGAAACCCATGTAGTTCAGACCATTCATTGTTAAGAAAGTTTTAGAAAAGGGTATCAATTGGTTGATTTCGAGGGTAATGCTTTATCAGATCCTAGAAATGGGATCTACCTTAAAAAGTATCAGGCTTAGATCGGTCACCTGGCCGTGACTTATTGTATATAATGTATAGATTTATTTATACATTCTCGTCTTTTTTTTTTATGGACATGTAGTTTATTGTGTTTCTTTTCATTGTGGTAGATTTCAAGTGAATTTGAGGTCTATGTTGGGTTCACAGACAGTGCTAGTTGACACACTTAGAGACTTACTTCCGCAACTTGGGTGATATTTACGCCTTTTGGCTAGTTGATGTATTCTGGAGGTATTTGTCTGGGGGAATCAACCAATAATGTTGTCGAGTACAATGTTGTAATAGAATTACTATGTGATTCCTTGTCACATGGTATTTCTCACCTCCAGGTTTATCTAGATGCTCAACTGGCTGTGTCTCAGTTAAATGGAGTATATCATGTCTATGATCCCACCCTTCACTAACGATTCCTTATGGTATGCCTCTTAGAATATTATTTTGATTATATTACTTATATTCATGTTCCTAGGAGATCTAATCAACTAACTGATACATTGGCAAATCATGTATTAGATTGGAATATTGCTCACACATAAAAGTAAAAGAACACACATACACACACATGTAAATACATTTGTAGAAAATGTTTATCCATAAGGAAAAAAGGTGTATATATAATAATGTGTCCAAAAAATAATGTCATAAGTACAAAAGTGGGCCATAAAGACTCAAATAGAGTTGATATACATTGTTGGGCTCAAGCCCTCACTACATAAGAGAGTACAAAAAGGTTACCTTGACACATACGTGGTCTAGTACTAGCTATGGCCTAGAAAGTTTTTCCCTAGTATAATGAACTACGACATTCACAAGACACCGAAAAAACAGAAACCAAGTCATGGGTATCCCTACAACATGCGGCTGCATGGTCGGGGGAAGTTCCTCTATCTCTGCCATCGACATTGCACGAGTGAGAGTTTCCAGGTTCCTCTCTACTGATCAAAATACTCTCTCAACCTCTCTGGTTGGTGGTCCTCCCGTGGTTTTCGGTCCTCCTGTTGTTGTTGGTTTGACATCTGCTCGAGGACGACACCTACTCCTGGCGAATTTGGTTGGTCGTACCTGTAAGGCCCATACACTTTTTTTTTTTAAGACTTATTTTATAATTTAATTGTATTGGTAGATGAACCCATTTATGAAGGGGGGGATAAGGTGGTTGAGATTTAATGGGGGGATAATATGGTTGAGGTTTAATGGGGGGATAAGGCGGTGAATAATGAGGGGAAAGGAAGATAAGGAAAAGGGGAACACTCAGGAAGGGGGTCTTCTTTTGTTTGGAGTAATATTTTCATATTGGAGGAAGGGGAAAAAAAAAATTAAAGGGGGGAAAGGAGAAGGGAGGAGGCAGTGGAGACTGTGTATTTGTTCTGCAACTGTTTTTTGCTTACAGACTTGAGGATGTTCACAGGGGTCACCTGTTGCTTGGAATTTTGGGCTCAGGGGACAGGAAACTGTAAGGAATCCTGGGGCTAGGGAGCTAGATAGGTTGTTCCTAGCTGGCTGGGAGGTTAAGCAGTTTTGGGCAGAGCTTCAACTTGGACAAAGTTTCATAACAACATCAGTTTGAGGTATTTATTATCATTATTATGCTATGTTCATTATTGTTATATTGTTCATTGTTATTATGCTGAACATGTTATTCATTATCGTGATGCTCATTTTTAAATTATGCTAAAAGTGAATTGTTATTATGCTGAATGGTGAACATAAAAAAAATTATGATAGCATTTCTATATTTAAATTTATGCTTTATAAGGCTCTGTTTGGACATGCCTTACAATACCGGTCCCACATCTATATATAAAAAATCATTGAGTTAGTATTTTGACATTACCATAAAAAGAATAACATTTAAAGATTTAAAAATAAAAATAACTGTAAAACGTGTGTACCTATCTCTCTGCTCTCCTCACCAGAGGCATAGGCATATTAGGATCCCTTAGGAAACTAATCCCTGCATAGGGGTAGTCCTTGATCATAGGAATTTGATGAGCCCACCAGTCAAATAATTTTTCGTCAAAGGCCTCCTATACTCTCCGTGTACCCTATTGAGGCAACAAAGTTTCCCACCTGCATAATGTGGGAAATGAAGAAATATTTCCTCGTACTATCTCTCGCAAGCTAAGGATTAACACTCTCTCTAAAAAGAAAGTGTACAATATGGTCCCGAATCCAAAGTTCTTTTTTGTTCTTCTTCAGTAGTTAGTCAATTGTTTTTTCATATATGTGATAATTTTAGTGCTCCATTCAAATATGGTGGCATCTAGACACTGAGTTGCATAATGCATCTGTGCACGTGAATCTTGATGAAGTATTGCAGATCCCTTGATCCGCTAAATAATGTAAAGTACTATATGTAGGTTGAGGCTTGTGATCTTATGAATTGGCACCTGATATCCTACGTTCTCAGTGCCAGCCTCACAATACATGCCAATGTAATCTTTTATGTTGTGTGGTCCTGGAGGAAAAGTCCTCAAGTTGACCAGTTCCCCCCTCCTGGAGAGGTCGTTCAAAAAGTATATATCCTCCGTCGTGAGAGTCAATGATTGGAATTCTAGCATGAAGGACTCTGTTTCTGGATTTCAATACTCTATTAGATGGTTTAGTAGCCTGGGTTGTTCCATCATGAACAGACACTAAAAGAACTTCCACATACCACACTGCTTAAGCATGGAAATGACCGTTGTATCCTCCTCTACCAAGACATCTAACTCCTCATGTGCTCTCTCTCACCAATGAACATACATCCCATTGCAAAAACGTTTATGAGATTAGTACCTTGTTTAATATTTTCGAAATCTTAAGGAGATGTATGCAAGCTAAGTGTTGCCTTGCCTACATACATACACATGCTTAGCATGGAAAATCTGTGTACATGTAGGCCCGACTTTTTTACTAGGGCGTGCACCCTCTAAAGAATGAAATACAAAATAAATAATGAATGAAAAGGATGGGAGATGTCATTTTTACTTACTTGGTTTAGGTTTGAAGATCTTTCGTCCACCTTACCTCCTCGAATTCACATTTTAAAGAAGAAGAGTTTTTGGCTTTTTGGTTATTTTCCAATTTCCAATGGATAAAATGAGTTGTCCACCCCGATTTATAGATTTTTTTGGCTCTTTTTTCCCCAGCTTGGTCCTCTTTTTCCCTATTCTTAGCTCAATGGTTACTTGAGTTTCTTTTTGAGAGATCTTTGGGTTGTTCTAATGAACTTTTTTCTTTTGGTTTGATTTTTTTATGAGATGGCTTACACTCACATCATCCAGTCGTAAAATTGTTTTTCGACAATTGCATATAGATTTGGTTTTCATCACCTTGCATCTTGCATATTGTTGACTTTTTTTTTTTTTTGCTTTCCCATTAGATCAATTCCACTGAAGTGAGACACATAACCTTCTATGTTGCTTTAGAAGTGTCATAATTAGGTGGTAGAGCCTTCCTCTACATGGATGCCCTAGGTAGATCCTTTTCTTCATTTTGGTGTCCATGTTGTGAGTTTTTTCCATAGGCTTGGGAGTCATTTTAGTCCCACCATGATTATATATCGAAGCCCCATTCTTCGTCATATATTTTTTCTGATACCCAAGGGACTCCCTATGAGCATGGTTTGTTGTCTTTCAGGTTTGCTTAAACTTTGAAAGAAACATCTAACGAGAGATTATTTATTATTTTCGGTCTCATTTGGATTAATTAAGAAAAGAATCCCCTCTGGAGTCTTCTTTAATCCCTTTTTAGACTCTCTAAAATTGAAAAGATTGTCAAGTGATCTTGTTTCCATTCACGCTCATCAAACTAAAATTTGAAGGCACATATGTCTGATGACAATTTTTCCATTTTTCGGTCCAGACGATTAATTTATGAATAAAGGTATGGCGTAGGAGATTTAATTCGCTAGGAGAGTATTCGCATGCTTAAGTTGAACCATTTTTTGGGCCCGAGGGACTAAAATTTTGAAAAAGGGCCATTTTCCCTAGTTTTGGTTTATCTCTTTTTCGAGCCTTAGAGATTATCTATGAAAAAAAAAACCCCTCAGATTCCATAGTTAAGCTCTTTTCAAAATACCTAAATATGAAAATATCACCGAGTGACCTTTTTCCTTTCACACTCGTTAATTGGTCCCGAAAGAATATCTATTTGGCACAATTTTAACCCTTTTTCCGACCATTAGATTATCCAAAAAAAAGGTACACTGCAGGAGACATGTATCATCAAGAGAGTTCTCCTAAGTTATATTTTATACTTTTTTAAACTAAGGGGACTAAACTTAGAAAAAGGTTGTGAGTCCATAGTTAAGGTCTTTTCAGACTCCTTAAAATTGAAAAGATTGTTGAGTGATATTGTCTCGGTCAAACTCATTAAAATGGTTTTGAAGAGACTTCCTTTCAGTATAAGTTTAACCATTTTTTGAACCGACTAGACTAATTACGAAAAAGGAACACTCTGGAGTCTTCTTTTAGTGTTTCTCAGACTCTCTAAATGTGAAAAACCACCGAGCTTACCTTCTTTGGGTTCATAAAACTTCACATGGAAGTATTCTTGGTGTGTCATTATTAATTGCATCACATGTCCCATCCTTGCACCTTTGGCCTAATGTCAAATTCATGTTGCTATTCACTAAACCTTCAAAACATTCCTTAAATGCAAGATTTGTAGCACTTTTTCCCTTGTGATTTGACACCTTGACCCATGGAGGAATTTTATCGAGTGTCCTTATCCTACACATGTATCCTTGCATTGAGCATCATTTTGTTCCTTTCACTTGGAACTACTTTTCTTTCTCGCGACACTCATTCCTCCTTTGTAACATAGCATTCTTTTATTCTTTTTCAAGATTGTTAAAAATTTGAAAAAGATAAAAAAATAAAATATTCCAAAAAGAGGGGATGGGATATACATTCTCCTTTATTAGAAACAAGATAATCACCCTTGGACAAAGCACATCCTTTCGTTTTTTTGCCAAGCATTAGGATATAACATGACCTTAGGAATTTGTTCTCGTTACATAGATCTATGTCCTCCTCTGTTTGGTTACTCTTCCAAATATATGGAGAGTTTGTGGTTCCTCCTACATCACAAACTTATGTCAATAATATGTTTCCCAAGTCTCATCATTTTGTCATACTTTTTTCCAAGGGAATTTTTATCCAACCTAAGTCGGCCATTCTGCAGTTGATCTCTTGACCTTCATGAGTTGGCCATATCGAGAGTGTAGTCAAGTTTAGATTTGGAATCAATGAAATTTTGTGCCTCATGATAAAGATCCTCTAGTCTTTCTCTGACAACATGTTGAAGACCTCAAAGTAGTGAGTCTTACACTCCTATTGTACTCCTACCTAAGTTTTGAATATCTTGAAGTCATTAATCGAGCTATTAAGTTCTCATCTCCATCCACAGGCATTGATGCATCCCAAAGATGCATACCATATTGTATTTGTATATCTTTAGATTATTTTGAGATATAGATCCGTTGTGTATTGTTTGTAGCTACAATTTATATCGACATGCATATTTTTCTCCTAGTCATGATTACTATATATATGACATGGATCTATAGTGTACTTGATTGGAATCCATGCTTAGTTCATCCCGAGCATGAAAATGTCCATCTTAGAGAGATTATCATTATTTTGCAGACGACACATGCTCACGAACACTCGTCTCAGGCTCACTCAACTCTGTGTCTTCCCACTGTGTAAATATATTGTAATGTATTTCGGCCATCAGTTTCTCTTCTAACATCACACATTAGGGGGCATCTGTTATAGTCCAAAAATTCCATATCTTTTCATACAAGACATTGGCCCATCCATTTGCATACTTTTCCAAAAATACTGCTAAGGCTTCCTTTTAGAAAACATTTTTTTGGATAGTGTACGTGCCTTGCTACACTAATAGTCTGTATACACACATGTGTTGCATGCAAGTTATGTCATGTACACATGTGTGTTGCATGATAGTTAGCCCGTGTTTACCTCAAAAAGTTGAAAAAATATGAAATTGCACGAAATTCGGTGGAGTTTACAGACTATGGAGGGTTTCCTAACCATTTTACCCCTTGTAGCCCGTCCCCATACCAAATAACCATATTTTTATTATATAAAAAGAGGTCTTGGGGAGTCATTTAGGGGCATGAAAAAGAGAATAAGAAAACTATGGAAAAATCCCTTCCCTTTCTTTACCCAAGATTTGCATCTCATTCTAAGTTTTAACCTCAACTTTCCCCTCCAACCATTCTTCTTATGCAACCATTCCTCCTTCCCTTGATGGTATGTTGGTTGTGAGAAGAGAATGTGGGATTGATGCACTTGGAGCCATGAAATAGGAGCCCAGATTTGGTTCGTAGAGCAATCTCTGATAAAGGTTATAACCTTTTTTATCTTGAATTTGAATAAAAGAGATTATCCTTGTCCCAAAACTCTATATTTACGTGTTCTTGTTAATTTGATCATTTATAGCTATGTTTAGAATTTTAAATTGACTATTAGAGATTGTATATGTTGTTTCATTATATTCCTAACCTCTTGCAGGTTAGCTTTGGGAGGCGTTTTGTGGTCTACGAGTCGACAACAAACGAAACAGTTCTACACCAACCACAAGGATCGAAGGTGCACTAATTAACCCTCTCTTTCCTCTTTCTCTCATCACTTACTTTAGCTAGTTTTTGGGTAGATTAAAGGTAGATCAGTCTTGTAAGGGAGTTATCGCTTTGCCTATTCCTTAGACCCAGTTTAGGGGTACTTTACCTGTAGCAGTGTTATTATTGTAAAAGGATTCCAATTTCTAAGTATTTGTATATATTTTAGGAAATATTCACAACTTTTAGAGTAAAATATTATGATCCCATAGAATTTGGATGAATAGTTTAAAAAAAATAGAAATTATCAAATTATTTTTAGAAGTAAACAAGAGAAGTTATGAATTTTAACCTCTAAAGTTTTCCCTCACCATAATCCAACCATAGAAAGCTTCGATATAAATTGTTACCATGAAAGACATAGATTGAATTTTAATATTACTAATGATTTTAGTTTTCATATTTAATAATTTAAATTTAATTAATTATAACTTTTAAATAATAAAATTATTAAATACAACTATTATAAATTTAATCAACAATTATTATTATAAATTTATCATTAAAATGGATGAAAAAATGCATATAGTGAGTGACATAGAAAGGAGGATACAGAGTGAAGGGAGAAAGTTGTAGATGCAGGAGATGGGGGGGTTAGTTTTCATATTTAATAATTTAAATTTAATTGATTATAAATTTTAAATAACAAAATTATTAAATATAAGTATTATAAATTTAATCAACAATCATTATTATAAATTTATCATTAAAATGAATGAAAAAATGCATACAATGAGTGACATAGGGAGGACGATACAAAGTGAGGGGAGAAAGTTATAGATGCAAGAGATAGATGGGGGGTAGAGAGAGGAGAGGGAGGTATAGAAATGAAAAGAGAGAGAGGGGGGAGGGTAGGGGGGGATAGAGAGAGGGACAGAGGGAGATAACGAGAGAGGGATAGAGAAAGCGGAGGGGGAGGGGAAGGGAATGTCAAATTCACATTTTGTATGTTCAAGGAGGATATTTTTAGGTATCAAGTGATTCTATCATATTTTGTAAAGCCATATTATATTTCTTATACAACTTGATGGTAGAAACCAATATTGTAGAAAAACAATTATTTTTTAAGCGCGTTGTCGATAAATAACATGAATTTTTTTGTGACCTTTCGAAGACATTATTGGATCTAAATTTTACCCAAATGAAGAGAAAATAAACATGTGGAGTTAGAGAAAAAAAGGTGGAGAGAGGTAAAGAAAGAGCTTGGATATAAATTGTACAATGAAAGCCAAAGATTGAAAACCAAATTGAAAGTCATTATTATTAATGAATTCATTTTCATATTTAGTAATTTAAATTTAATTAAATATATTTAATTAATTATAATTTTTAAATAATTATAATTATTAAATATAAGTATTATAAATTTAATGAACAATTATTATAACTTTTTTATTAAAATAGATTGAAAATAACATTTCATAGGAGTAATTATTCAAATTGATTTTTTCATTCCTTAACCAAATCCAATATTTGCGTACATGTTAATACAAAATCAATAAAACACATTGCTTAACATACATTTTTAATAGAATATTCAACTAACACATACATAATTTTTTAATAGAAGATTTACAAAGTTAGTAATAGAGTAAAAAATTGTGAAACCATTTCATCTAAAGTGTATAGATAAAAATTTATTATTATTTTTTATATTTAATATATTAAATTTAATTAAATGAATTTAATATATTATAATAGTTGGATAATATAAATTAAAAAAATATTTAGAAAAATTTTAAAAATAAGAAAATATAATAATTGTGATTTTATTAAACAATTATATTATAATTTTTTCTTGTAAAATTTGAAAAAATAATTTAAAAAATAACATTATTATTATTGAATAATTATATTATAATGTTATTATTGTAATATATGAAAAACACATAATTATTCAAATCATAGTGATTTCACTCCTCATATTTAAGAATTTTTGTTTCTAGTCATGTTTAATCAACATATTGTGTCTTGCTGGACAACAAACAATTCACATTGAAGAAGAGTTAAACATTATATGGCATTAACGGTTATAATTTTTTTTCAATCAAAATCCAAATTAAAAGATTTCATAAAATTAAAGTTAAACATTGTATGAAAACTATAAATTTAAATGATTGAACTATCTCAAATTTAATTTACAAATAGTGAAATCATTAATAGTGTTAATCATTAACATACTCATGATACATTTTATAAATAAAAAAACAACAAATGAATTATGTGAAAAACATAATATACATGAATGATAAACATATTAAATATAAATCTCAACAAAATCTACAATAAACATGTTATATATACATCTCGAGTCAAATATAAAACAATCAATATACAAGTCATATATACATCTCAAGTAGACTATAAAACAATAAATATAAAAGTCAAGTAGTACCACTACTAGCTAGTCCCACCACCTAAGTCATATGCATCAATGTCTCTGCTACCATAAGTAGAGGGTCTATTAGTACCTATTGTTGGAATTATTGTCATTGATGTTAAAGGATTAATGTTGTAATTAATGTCATATTATGGCATTACAATACACAACATTTCCAAGATTGATTTATATATAGGTTTACAAGTATATTAAAAAATGGGTGCATGTGAAAAAAGAAGAAGTGAAATGGTGGTCTAAACCCATGGGTTTAGTTATTTTACCATGGTATTTTCACATGGTATTTGGAAAAGTAAAATAAAAAAATGGAGTTAATTATTTAATTAATGGACATCTCCCTTCATGAAGGATTATGAAAAAATATAAAAATAGATAGTATTGAGAGAAAGGTCATGGGTTCAATATATAATAACATTTGAATAAGTGGATGAGAAAAGATTGAATATAATTCCAAAATGGAAGAGTTGTGAAATTAGTCTGAAGTCATCTTGGTATTTTTTCTATAAGTTTTTTTTGAAACGCTTCAGAAATTGAAATTTTGTAGAGATGGAGAAGAATTCTCTAGGGACATGTGGTAAAAATTTCAAATGTTAGTTCACTATATTTTAGGAGATATGCCCTCTGGAAGTTAGGGTTCTTGAATTCTCCTAAAATCAATTTCAAACAGGTCATCTTGACACTTTCGCAATAACCTATTTTCTGGAATGTTTTAGATATTGAAATATTGCAAAGGAAAGATATATGGGTACATTTTGTAAAAAAATCAAATTTTATTTCACTATACTTTCAGATATATGATTTATAGAGGTTAGGGTTCATGAATGCTCTTTAAATCGGTTTCAAACAAGTCAGTTTGGAATTTTCACTATAACTTCTTTTTTGGGACTCTTCAAACTGTGCAATTTTTACAAAACAGAGGAGACATACAAAATTACCTCAGGTGAAAATTTTAAATGTTGGTTCACTGTAATTTATGAGATATTATCTATGGAAGTTATGGCTTCTGAATGGTCCTAAGTCCATTTCAAATAGGTCAGATTGACATTTTCACTATAAAGAATTTTTTAGGACTCTTGAGACTGTGAAATTTTTATAGAACAAAGGAGACATAAAAAGTACCTTAGTAAAAAATTCCATATGTTGGTTTGCTACACTTTCTCAGATATGCTCTATGGAATTTAGGATTCCTGGATTCTCCTGAAATTAGTTTCAAACATGTCAGTTTGACATTTTCACTATAACTTCCTTTTTGGGATTATTTAGACTATAAATTTTTTAGAAAAATAGAGGAGACATACATAAGTACCACGAGTAAAAATTTTAGATTCATATTTGTAGAATTGGACGTGGCATGATGTACAAGTTGATTTTTGGGAAGAGACCCAAAACAACAATCTTTTGGAATATTACTGTTTGAAAATTTAAATTTTGGTTAGACTTGGTAAAGGAAAAAGTAGTGAGTAGACTTGGGGAAGGCATAAGCAGTGGGTATACTTGGTGAAGGCAGAAGTAATGAGTAGAACTGGTGAAGAAAAAAGAAAAAAGAAGGTTGAGTGAATGTTAGTGCAACTCACACAAAGAGATTAGTGTCTCTTGTTAAGTTGGTGCTTAGTGGTGGGGATTGGTGTTTCCAGTATATTGGTGTCTACGAATATCTATAAGATTAGGTTGGTGCTACTCAAACAAAGAGATTGGTGTATCTTTCTAAGTTGGTGCTTAGCGGTGGGGATTGGTTTCTCCAGTAGATTGGTGTCTATGAAGATATGTAAGAGTAGGTTTTTCCTGGTAGGATTTATGCTAGTTCCTACAAACAATTATAAATCAAACTTTTGTGCTTTACATAAACATTGTGTTCCATGTTTTGTAGTTAATAGATCTCATATGTGATTGTTTTCTTATTGTTGATAAATGTTTGGAAAAGTAAAAAAAAAATATTATGCTAATCACCCCGCCTCTCAGTATGTGTGTGCTGAACAAGTATAATTAGAGTGGGTTCCTTCATAAAAAATCAAACCACTAGAAGGTAGATCTCAGAAGAACACATGTCAATGGAAACTGCTACTTCAGAAAATGAATACAAGGGGAAAGAAATTATGGGTTTAGAAGAGGAACAAAATGCCGAAACAGATGCAAACGTATATATTTAAGAAGAACTCATATGTTCCTTAAGAGAAGTAAAGAATCTTAAGAAAAATAATTTGAAACAAAAGGAGAAGCTTCAAAAATATGAAGAGGAGGACCGTGATGAAAAAAAAAATTCACAAATCCTTGAAGAAACATAGAAGACTATTATCAACCTAAATATTCAACCAGAAGAGGAAAACATGACGTAATAAGTGGTGAGAATCTAGTTGAAGGAAAATGAAGAAAATTGTGAGAAGCTACAAGATGAAATTGTTTCCTTAAGAAAGGAATTGTAAAAGCCAATTGATTAGTTGAATAAAGGCTTGAAGTTTGAAAACAACACTGAAATATTAGATGATACCATCAAATTGCAAAGATCATCATTCATTAAAACTAGTCTTGACCATGATAAAAGTCACACGACCACTAAATAATGTTCAAAAGATATAGAGTCAACGAAAAAAGTAAATGAAGGAAAATCTAAAAGTTATGTTGATATACTCAAAACCTCCATCGATTGTGAAGACAACAGGAAGAGACAAAATGATGTTCTACATAAAATAGACATTCCTCCCAAATACAACAATGATGAACTTACATAACTCGATCCCAAAACTTTTTCCTCTGTTATTCTTTTCTTGCATAAAATTATACTATACTTATTAATTTAATATTTTGTTTTTTTATATACTAATTAATTCATAGAATTAATTGGTAATATGTGTTGAAGTTTTCATCTTTAATCCATATTATAAATATCTTTTAATATATCAACCACATTTACATTTGTTTTATAATACAATCATTTACAAAAGTATTTCCATTTTCATATATACTTATTTAGGATATTATTTTAATATTATTAATTCATATTATATTATGAATATAATATATATTTAATATTTTTATTATATTATGACTATAATATATATTTCATATTTTTATGATATATTACAATCATATTATATTTGAGAATGTAGATTTCATATCTAGACATCATATTATATATTTGTACTAATGTTGCCACACATTCACATTCATAGTAGTATTATATTATAGTTATTACTTCATATTATATTATGATTATATTATAAATTATTATGGAATATTAATAACATATTATTTATTTTATTTTTATATTATATTATATATTAATAGTGATTATTTATTATGATTTATTATTTATAAGAATCTAAACTTTCTATTATTTTTAAAACTATAATAGTATAAATTTATATTAACCTAATTTAAATGGCAATATGATGTGGCATGAAATGTATCATATATAATTTGATATTTTATAATTTTTTTAATAAGCCCATTTTTTTAACATATTTCGTGTAATGAATTCTTTTGATTTGCAACATTTTATTTTTTTATAGATAATTCTTCATTGAAGATCATATTTTATAATTTTTTTAATAGGCACATTTTTTGAATATATTTCGTGTAATGACTTCTTTTGGTTTACAACATTTAAAATTTAATTTGTGGGTTTTTTTAGGTAATTCTTTATTAAAGGTCAATTGGTTTGCAACATCTAAAATTTATGGTTTTTTTAAAATTTGTGGGGGTTTTTTTTAGGTAATTCTTTATTAAAGGTCAATTGGTTTGCAACATCTAAAATTTATGGTTTTTTTTTTAAGATAATTCTTGATTGACGATCAACTTAGGAGCTTCAATTTGGACTTATGATTAAGCGGCAAGGTTATTGTGTGAATCCTACTAAACCACCTTTGTATATTTTATATAATAATATATCCTAATACACCACCTTTGTATATTTCATATAATAGTATATAGTTTTTATCGTATATGTATTTCTAGATGCTATTTCATTTTTGCATGAAGTGTGAGACCAAGTAAAAATTGAAATAAGAGATGGTTTGAGGTCTTTTTCCACGACGTTTTTATGTCATATTCTATTTCCAAGTTAAGTATCCTCCACAAACTAAACAGAATTTACAATTCTCACCTTTGAAGTCATCTACAATACGTTTACACATATTTGTAAACACTATCAAACAGGGCAAGGCTTCTAAGCCTTCTACACTTAAACCTAATGCCCGAAAATACCAAACAATACTCTGTATATCTCAGCTTGTATTTTAATGGAACACGACTTCATAATAACACTTAAACCTATTGCTGGAAAATACCATACAATACTATGTATATGCCAAGCCATTGTAAGCTAACATCTACAAGGCCGAAACATGCCCTGCGCACTACGCGCGATTCCTCCTGCCTTTCCCAATCAACATATCCAATCAGCGAGTTATAACAAATGCAGAAGGTCAGGGTCGATCTTGACCAGGGTATGGGCGGAGGGCAGGGATTCTCAATCGAATGATGAGGATTATTTTACTTGTTCAGCCTCCCCGAACGTGTTTGAAGACCTACAAACAATTCATATCAAATAAACTATCTACACCGAGACGAACTGCCGTTATCACTACAGTATACAAACTATTCATATGACTGCAGTCAGACTGACAGCCATTATCTGTAAACTGAGATTGTCTGCCATTGGCATAAACAACCGGTATTTGAGTACCATTGCCATTTACATTACGTTAGTAGATGAAGAGTAAGAAAATTCAAATTCAAATGATTTTGAAATATTTTACCGATTTATCATTGGATGTGAAGATCCTCAGCTTCACACCCTACTTATAAATATGGGAATGGACCTCTGCATTCCCAAATGTATATATTCGATCATCGTTCAGGAAATCAGGAGGCGGTGCTGTGTTTATGGCACAGGGGAGATGACACTGTCCTCATATATCCTCTTGCTTCATTCAGTTAATTGAGATGAACAAGGAGCAGATGTATGACGCCAGTGTCATCTCTCTGTTCTTATATATCCGTTATCATTATGACTGTTTCAGTATTAGCGATCTTCAGGAATCCATATTCAGTGGTACAGCGTATTTCCTGTTG
>SNQJ01S0009875.1:47450-68951 GCA_010110895.2 Picea sitchensis | reverse complement strand
AATTCACATTTTGTATGTTCAAGGAGGATATTTTTAGGGATCAAGTGATTCTGTCATATTTTGTAAAGCCATATTATATTTCTTATACAACTTGATGGTAAAAAACAATGATATTGTAGAAAAAATAAATTGTTTTTTAAGCGCGTTGTCGATAAATAACATGATTTTTTCTGTGACCTTTCGAAGACATTATTGGATCTAAATTTTACCCAAATGAAGAGAAAATCAACATGTGCAGTTAGAGAAAAAAAGGCGGAGAGAGGTAAAGAAAGAGCTTGGATATAAATTGTACAATGAAAGCCAAAGATTGAAAACCAAATTGAAAGTCATTATTATTAATGAATTCGTTTTCATATTTAATAATTTAAATTTAATTAAATAGATTTCATTAATTATAATTTTTAAATAATTATAATTATTAAATATAAGTATTATAAATTTAATGAACAATTATTATAACTTTTTCATTAAAATAAATTGAAAATAACATTTCATAGGAGTAATTATTCAAATTGATTTTTTCATTCCTTAACCAAATCCAATATTTGCATACAGGTTAATACAAAATCAATAAAACACATTGCTTAACATACATTTTTAATAGAATATTCAACTAACACATACATATTTTTTTAATAGAAGATTTACAAAGTTAGTAATAGAGTAAAAAATTATGAAACCATTTCATCTAAAGTGTATAGATCAAAATTTATTATTCTTTTTTATATTTAATATTTTAAATTTAATTAAATGAATTTATTATATTATAATAGTTGGATGATATAAATTAAAAAAATATTTAGAAAATTTTTAAAAATAACAAAATATAATAATTGTGATTTTATTAAACAATTATATTATAAATGTTTCTTGTAAAATTTGAATAAAATAATTAAAAAAATAACATTATTATTATTGAATAATTATATTATAATGTTATTATTGCAATATATGAAAAACACATAATTATTCAAATCATAGTGATTTCACTCATCATATTTAAGTATTTTTGTTTCTAGTCATGTTTAATCAACATATTGTGTCTTGCTGGACAACAAACAATTCACATTGAAGAAGAGTTAAACATTATATGGCATTAATGGTTATAACATTTTTTCAATCAAAATCCAAATTAAAAGATTTCATAAAATTAAAATTAAACATTGTATGAAAACTATAAATATAAAGGATTGAACCATCTCAAATTTAATTTACAAATAGTAAAATCATTAATAGCGTTAATCATTAACATACTCATAATACATTTTATAAATAAAAAAACAACCAAAGAATTATGTGAAAAACATAATATACATGAATGATAAACATATTAAATATAAATCTCAACAAAATCTGCAATAAACATGTTATATATACATCTCGAGTCAAATATAAAACAATCAATATACAAGTCATATATACATCTCAAGTAAACTATAAAACAATCAATATAAAAGTCAAGTAGTTCCACTACTAGCTAGTCCCACCACCTAAGTCATATGCATCAGTGTCTCTGCTACCAGAGTTAGAGGGTCTATTAGTACCTATTGTTGGAATTATTGTCATTGATGTTAAAGTATTGATGTTGTAATTAATGTCATATTATGACATTACAATACACAACATTTCCAAGATTGATTTATATATAGGTTTACAAGTATATTAAAAAATGGGTGCATGTGAAAAAACAAAAAGTGAAATGGTGGTCTAAACCCATGGGTTTAGATATTTTACCATGGTATTTTCCCATAGTATTTGGAAAAGTAAAATAAAAAAATGGAGTTAATTATTTAATTAATGGACATATCCCTTCATGAAGGGTTATGAAAAAGTATAAAAATAGATACTATTGAGAGAAATGTCATGGTTGCAATATATAGTAACATTTGAATAAGTGGATGAGAAAAGATTGAATATAATTCCAAAATGGAAGAGTTGTGAAATTAGTCTCAAGTCATTTTGGTATTTTTTCTGTAAGTTTTTTTCTGGAATTCTTCAGAAATTGAAATTTTGCAGAGATGGAGAAGAATTCTCTAGGTACATGTGGTAAATATTTCAAATGTTACTTCACTATATTTTAGGAGATATGCCCTCTGGAAGTTAGGGTTCTTGAATTCTCCTAAAATCAATTTCAAACAGGTCATCTTGACGCTTTCGCAATAACCTATTTTCTGGAACGTTTTAGATATTGAAATATTGCAAAGGAAAGATATCTGGGTACATTTTGTAAAAAAACTCAAATTTTATTTCACTATACTTTCAGATATATGATTTATAGAGGTTAGGGTTCATGAATTCTCTTTAAATCGGTTTCAAACAAGTCGGTTTAGAATTTTCACTATAACTTCTTTTTTGGGACTCTTCAAAGTGTGCAATTTTTACAAAACAGAGGAGACATACAAAATTACCTCAGGTGAAAATTTCAAATGTTGGTTCAATGTAATTTATGAGATATTCTCTATGGAAGTTATGGCTTCTGAATGGTCATGAGTCCATTTCAAATAGGCCAGTTTGACATTTTCACTATAAAGAATTTTCTAGGACTCTTGAGACTGCGAAATTTTTATAGAACAAAGGAGACATAAAAAGTACCTTAGTAAAAAATTCCATATGTTGCTTTGCTACACTTTCTCAGATATGCTCTATGGAATTTAGGATTCCTAGATTCTCCTGAAATTAGTTTCAAACATGTCAGTTTGACATTTTCACTATAACTTCCTTTTTGGGATTATTTAGACTATAATTTTTAAAAAAAAATAGAGGAGACATACATAAGTACCACGAGTAAAAATTTTAGAGTCATATTTGTAGAATTGGACGTGGCATGATGTACAAGTTTATTCTTGGGAAGAGACCCAAAACAACAATCTTTTGGAATATTACTGTTTGGAAATTTAAATTTTGGTTAGACTTGGTAAAGGAAAAAGTAGTGAGTAGACTTGGTGAAGGCATAAGCAGTGAGTATACTTGGTGAAGGCATAAGTGATGTGACACAACCACTCTCCCAACATCCGCTCTCACCAGGAACTTCTTTTGTACAGGCCCGAAGAGTCGAAGACTCTTCCTAATACCCACAACTATCTCCTCGGCGATCTCCCCTTCGCTTATCGGGAAATCGGAACTTGCGAGTTCTCGAGTTTAGCGCTCACAATATCGGGTCTTTTACTTCATCGAAACCTGATGGTCAAAAGGTCAACACTTTGTATGTCGGGGATTTCCCTATCGGGAAATCGCTATCCACGATGTCAACAATTCGAACTGACAATCCCCGATGCCCGATGTGCCGATCTATGACGCACGTGCGGACTTGGACCTTCCACCTTAGAACTCCAGTACAGTGACACCCATACTTCACTAAAACCTCGTGGTCCCACTCTACCACGTCGCTGTCGGGATTTCGCAAATCGTGAATACACGATGCAAGTTTTCCTTGGTGTCGAAAACTCTAAACGCCGAACCCCGATATGATGGGATCGCGTGCCACCTATCCTCCTGACTATCGATGGCTCTGATCAAATCGGGGAATCGCTAATCGTGATTTCAACGAGCTCAGAACTCTCGTATTCGCAAACCTTGATATGCCGATATGCGATGGTTATGGGTTCTTCCTGCGCTCAAGGGTTTAAATCCCTTGCTACTTTCCCAGATATGATGGTCTGCGGGACTTCTTGATTCTTCAAAGAGATCCCTGACCGTCAATTCTCCGCCTTAGAGATTTCTCCTGCTCCAAAGCTCTGTTTCTGTTCGAGCCCTCCTGGGTCTGTTCCCGCAGTATCCACGAAAGGAACTATCCCTCCTGAGCTTAATTCTTCTGACTCCTTTAAAGGTTTTAGACACACTTCACGTGTTTGACTTCAACAGCTCTCGAAGTGCTGAGTATTTCGGACTTCTATGTACTCAAATCCATAGGAATCCCTGCCTTCCTTAGCTCAGACTATCTGCTGAGATTTCACCCTCACCCTGCACTTCTTCTGCACAACACGAGTAACCCAATTCGACTTTTGGGTAGATGAGAATGAGAGTTTAACTGTCTGGCCTCATCAACGCACTCTATGCAGATGAATTCGACTGCACTCTATGCAGGAATCTCCTGGCTCAGACAGAGAAACAATTGAAACTCATTCTCCTCTTTCAGACTTCAGTTAAAATCTTGAATCACATGCATAGCATATTCAAAAGCAAATGCATACATTGGAAACAGAACATTCAGGAACACATAAGCAACATACACGGAGATACAACACCAGTCATGAACTTGAATCAAAAGCTCCTTTCTATTAATTCAATTTGTACATGGGGTTCTTCACCAGGTCTCTGCTTGCTCTTCTCTTGCTCCTGTTCTCAATCATTCTGAATGATACAATAATACAAAGGAGGGTGCCTATATTCCGTTTTCCCTCACGAAATATGAAGCTATCAAATCTACAATAAATTCCTATCTAACAGCATTAAAACTAATAAATGCCTTCCCATCTACAATACAATACAAGTGCGCTTCTTTATGAATGGCTTCATGAAAGAGCGGCACAAAAATTCCGAAGGTGTTTCAAAATTTGATGCTGGCGCTACCTAGCTGTCTTTTCCTGCTCCACGCGTTGGCTCGCTTGATGAGTTGTGGATGCTCCTGCATCATACTCCTCGGCTTGAAAGATTTCATGGGCTCCTGTCCATGAGTTTCTACACGGTGTACCCATGCTTCTGTATCACTACCTCTATCTCCTAGCTGGCATCCTCCTCTGGGTGATTCTTCCATTTCATCAGGTATTCAAAATACTTCTTCTGCCTGGTCTTCCTGCCTACCCTTTTATCCAGTATGCACTCCATATGAGGCTTCTGTGCAACCGGCAATTGCTTCTGCCACTGGACCACTAGTTCCTCAGTTCCAGCCTCTGTTTCTCCAGCCCTGTAGGGGTATAAATCCGAAATATTGAAAATTGAAGATATTCCGATGCCCTCTGGCAACTCAATTTCATATGCATTCTCCCTGAATTTATTCAGGACTCTGCACGACCCAATTTTCTTCATCTTGAGCTTGTTATATGTTCCCCTCGGGAACCTTTCTTTCCTCAAGTGCGGCATAACCATGTCCCCAAATTCAAACTGAAGTTGTCTCTTCCGTTGATCGGCTCTGCGTTTATACTCTTGATTGGACTTCTGCAGTCGCTGCCTCACCTGACTGTGAAGTTCCTCCATCGCTTCAGCGAATTCTTCAGCGCTTGCGCTGCTATTTTCAGCCTGCCCTGACTCCCTGAGCTCAGAAACTCCCCTCGGCTGTGTTCCATACAAAATCTAGAATGGACTTCTCCCTGTACTCCTGTTAACAGAGTCATTGTAAGCAAATTCTGCCTGTGGTAATATCTGGTCCCAACTGCTGTGGTGCTCTGTCACCAAGCTCCTCAATAAATCCCCCAGACTTCTATTCACCACCTCTGTTTGCCCATCCGTCTGCGGATGGTAAGCTGAACTAAATGCCAGATTAGTTCCCAGCTTCTTCCATAGCGTCCTCTAAAAATGACCTATGAATTTTGTATCCCTGTCTGAGACTATGCTTCTCGGCAATCCATGCAATCTAACAATCTCTTTGAAAAACAAATTTGCGATGTGTGTCACATCGTTGGTCTTATGACACGGGATAAAATGTGCCATCTTCGAAAACCTGTCTACCACCACAAAGATGGAATCAACACCCCTTTGCGTTCTCGGCAAACCCAACACAAAGTCCATACTGATCGCCTCCCATGGCCTTTCAGGTACGGGCAATGGCTGATAAAAACCTGTGTTCTGTTTTCGACCCTTTGAATGTTGACATATCCTGCACCTGTAAACAAACCGTTTGACATCAGTGCGCATCCCGGACCAAAAATACGATTCGCTCAGCTTGGCGAACATTTTATCATGTCCAAAGTGACCTGCTAATCCACCACTATGTTTTTCCTTTACCAAATTCTCCCTCATGGAGCAATTCGGTATACACAATTAATTTCCCCTGAACAACAATCCTTCCTGGATCATGAAATCTATCCTAGGAGTCTGATGCCTGAGAACTGGATTCTCGGCCGCTTCATATGCTTCTCCGAAATCTGCATCCCCAGCATACATATCTTTAAGATTTTCAAAACCCAAGGTTTTGACCCTGAACTCCTGCAATAGTAAACATTTCCTGCTCAAAGCATCTGCCACTTTGTTAGCAGTTCCTGAAATGTGCTTGATCACAAATGTGAAATTCTGCATGTACTCTACCCATTTTGCATGCTTCTGGTTCAACTTATCTTGTTGACTCACGAACTGCAATGCATGATTGTCACTATACATCACAAACTCTTTGGGTATCAAGTAATGCCTCCACTTTTTCAATGCCTGTATGATGGCATAGAACTCTTTATCATATGTGGAGTACTTCAGCTTTGCGTCATCCATCTTCTCGCTGAAATATGCAACAGGTTTGTCATCTTGACTCAGGACCCCTCCAACAGCATATCCACTGGCGTCACATTTCACCTGAAATGTTTTCTGAAAATCAGGCAACACCAAAATTGGTTTCTCTGTTATCTTCCGCTTCAACAGATTGAAGCTTCTCTCTGCCTCTGCTATCCAGTGAAAAACTTTATGCCGTTTCTTCACCGTGTCCATCATTGCTGCGCTAATTCCACTAAAATTCCGAATGAATTTCCGGTAGAAACTAGCCAATCCATGGAAACTCCTCACCTCAAAGACATTTCTGGGTGATGGCCAATTCCTGATCACCTCCACCTTCTTAGGATCCATCTTCAATTCATTCGCTGAAATAACAAAACCTAGATAAATGAGTTCTGTCTGCAAAAATGAGCATTCCTTCAAATTGATCAGCAACTTCTCCTGCTGTAGTCTTCTCATCACAATGGCCAAATGCTCCAAATGCTCAGCCTTGGTCTTGCTGAAAATCAATATGTCGTCTAGATACACGACCACAAACTTTCCGATGAATTCCCGCAGGACTTCATTCATCAGTCTCATGAATGTGCTCGACGCGTTTTTCAACCCAAACGGCATGACCAACCATTCATACAAACCCTCGTTGGTCTTGAATGTTGTCTTCCATTCATCCCCCTCTATGACCTGTTCTCTCGAGATTGTCTGTGCTCCCACTGTCAACTATGACATTGCATTTCCTGTCCTTGGCTGTGCAAGCCGTTCTGAACAGTCTACTCCTTTGCACTGCGCTCTCCACCTCTTTCTCAGGTGCTAAGAGGACTTTATGTGTCCCAAGCGATCTTACTCTATATGCATATTCAGTCTCAACATCACGCTTCTGTGCTTCAGTGATGTGAGCTTCACTTCTGTCCATTTTCCTATCTAGAAAATCCACGGCTTTATGTCCGTCTTTTCCACATGTAAAACATGTGATAATTCCTCCACGGCCTCTTCCTCTACCTCGGGTACGAGGAATAGTGTTGGCGTCAGCATATCCACCACCCTGCTCTGCATGCTGCCTCCTCGGCTCAGCATATTGCTGCCTTAGTTGTGAGGTTCCACCTCTCTCAACCTTACCCTGAGGTTTCTGCCATTCCTCCTTGGGATTCTGAGTTCTATCTTGGGCAAGTGCCTTGCCTCTGGGCTGACTCCTGCCTCGCCCTCGCTGTCCCTGCTTGTGGCTCAGCTTCTCTTTGGCTTTTAGAGTCATCTGGTACGCATCCTCAACTGTTCGGATGGTAACCATGCTCAATTCATCCTGAATGTCATACCTCTAACCATTCAGATATCTCGCCACCTTCTCATCATCGCTCTCCCGATGACCAGCTCTGATGTTGAGCCTGTAGAATTCCTCGGTGTACTCCTTCACCGTCATCAACTTTTGCCTCAGGTTCTGCATTCGCCTAAACAGAGTGATCTGGTAATCCCTCGAGATGGATTTCTCTTTCATCTTAGCGATCATCCTATCCCAGCTCTTAATATTTTGTTTGCCTTTGGAACGTCTTTCTGCCTGCAGCTCGTCCCACCATAAGGCTGCATGTCCCTTCAACTTCGTGACAGCATGCCTTATTTTCTTGTCCTCTTTGATATCTTCATAATCGAAGTAGGTGTCGAGTGCTTGGATCCAATCCAACAACTCTTCCGCATCCAGACTCCCCTCGTAAGTCAGAATGTCCATCTTGGTGTTTGAGCTCATCCTGGCGATAACTTTGATCAATCGCTCAGTCGAAGCATCCTCTGCTGTGACTTCTTCATCATGTCCAGCTTCTTCTTCGACCTCAGAATCACTGAACTCCACTGCACCAGCTCCGCGTCTCTGCGCAGTCTCCATCTCCTCAAGCCTTGATCGAAGATCTCACATCTGTCGCTCCATCTCTGAATTCCCTGCTGGCCTACCCCTTCTTCGGGCGTCCCTGTCTTCTCGATCAGGTGACTGCCTCTCTCTTCTGGGCGGCATGGTGTACTTCTGTCTCTGCTATAGAAAACATAGATGTAGGTGCTCTGATACCACTCTGACGCAACCACTCTCCCAACAGCCGCTCTCACCAGGACCTTCTTTCATACAGGCCCGAAGAGTCGAAGACTCTTCCTAATACCCACAGCTATCTCCTCGGCGATCTCCCCTTCGCTTATCGGGAAATCGGAACTCGCGAGTTCGCGAGTTCAACGCTCACAATATCGGGTCTTTTACTTCATCGAAACCCGATGGTCAAAAGGTCAACACTTTGTATGTCGTGGATTTCCCTATCGGGAAATCACTATCCACGATGTCAACAATTCGAACTAACAATCCCCGATGCCCGATGTGCCGATCTCCGACGCACGTGCGGACTTGGACCTTCCACCTTCGAACTCCAGTACAGTGACACCCGTACCTCACTAAAACCTCGTGGTCCCACTCTGCCACGTCACCGTCGGGATTTCGCAAATCACGAATCCACGATGCAATTTTTCCTTGGTGTCGAAAACTCCGAATGCCAAACCCCGATATGATGGGATCGCGTGCCACCTGTCCTCCTGACTATCGATGGCTCTGATCAAATCGGGGAATCGCTAATCGCGATTTCAACGAGATCAGAACTCTCGTATTCACAAATCCCGATATGCCAATATGTGATGGTTATGGGTTCTTCCTGCGCTCAAGGGTTTAAATCCCTCGCTACTTTCCCAGATCTGATGGTCTGCAGGACTTCTTGATTCTTCAAAGCGATCCCTGACCGTCAATTCTCCACCTTAGAGATTTCTCTTGCTCCAAAGCTCTGTTTCTGTTAGAGTCCTCCTGGGTCTGTTCCCGCAGTATCCACGAAAGGAACTATCCCTCCTGAGCTTAATTCTTCTGACTCCTTCAAAGGTTTTATACACACTTCTCATGTTTGACTTCAACATCTCTCGAAGTGTTGACTATTTCAGACTTCTATGCGCTCAAATCCATAGGAATCCCTGCCTTCATTAGCTCAGACTAACTGCTGAGATTTCACCCTCACCCTACACTTCTTCCGCACGACACGAGTAACCCAATTCGACTTCTGGGTAGATGAGAATGAGAGTTTAACCGTCTGGCCTCATCAACGCACTCTATGCGGATGAATTCGACTGCACTCTATGTAGGAATCTCCTGGCTCAGACAGAGAAACAATTGAAACTCATTCTCCTCTTTCAGACTTCAGTTAAAATCCTGAATCACATGCATAGCATATTCAAAAGCAAATGCATACAAAGGAAACAAAACATTCAGGAACACATAAGAAACATACACAGAGATACAACACTAGTCATGAACTTGAATCAAAAGCTCCTTTCTATTAATTCAATTTGTACATGAAGTTCTTCACCAGGTCTCTGCTTTCTCTTCTCTTGCTCCTGTTCTCAATCCTTCTGAATGATACAATAATACAAAGTAGGGTGCCTATATTCCGTTTTCCCTCACGAAATCTGAAGCTATCAAATCTACAATAAATTCCTATCTAACAACATTAAAACTAATAAATGCCTTCCCATCTACAATGCAATACAAGTGCGCTTATTTATGAATGGCTTCATGAAAGAGCGGCGCAAAAGTTCCCAAGGTGTTTCAAAATTTGATGCTGGCGCTACACAGTTGTCTTTTCCTGCTCCACGCACTGGCTCGCTTGATGAGTTGTGGATGCTCCTGCATCATGATGAGTAGAACTGGTGAAGAAAAAAGAAGGCTCAGTGAATGTTAGTGCAACTCAAACAAAGAGATTAGTGTCTCTTGTTAAGTTGGTGCTTAGTGGTGGGGATTGGTGTTTCCAGTATATTGGTGTCTACGAATATCTATAAGAGTAGGTTGGTGCTAATCAAACAAAGAGATTGGTGTATCTTTCTAAGTTTGTGCTTAGCGGTGGGAATTGGTTTCTCCAGTAGATTGGTGTCTATGAAGACATGTAAGAGTAGGTTGTTCCTGGTAGGATTTATGCTAGTTCCTACAAACAATTATAAATCAAACTTTTGTGGTTTATATAAATATTGTGTTCTATGTTTTGTAGTTAATAGATCTCATATGTGATTGTTTTCTTATGGTTGATAAATGTTTGAAAAAGTAAAAAAAAAATCTTATGCTAATAAACCCCCCCTCTCAGTCTATGTGTGCTCAACAATTATAATTAGAGTGGGTTCCTTCATAAACAATCAAACCACTAGAAGGTAGATCTCAGGAGAACACATGTCAATGGAAACTGCTACTTCAGAAAATGAATACAAGGGGAAATAAATTATGCGTTTAGAAGAGGAACAAAATGCCGAAACAGAGGCAAACGTATATATTTAATAACTCATATGTACCTTAAGAGAAGTAAAGAATCTTAAGAAAAATAATTTGAAACAAAAGGAGTAGCTTCAAAAATATGAAGAGGAGGATCGTGATGAAAAAAAAAATTCACAAATCCTTGAAGAAACATAGAAGACTATTATCAACCTAAATATTCAACCAGAAGAGGAAAACATGATGTAATAAGTGGTGAGAATTTAGTTGAAGGAAAAGGAAGAAAATTGCGAGAAACTACAAGATGAAATTGTTTCCTTAAGAAAGGAATTGTAAAAGCCAATTGATCAACTGAATAAAGGCTTGAAGTTTGAAAACAACACTGAATATTAGATGATACCATCAAATTACAAAGATCATCATTCATTAAAACTAGTCTTGGCCATGATAAAAGTCATTCGACCACTAAATAATATTCAAAAGATATAGAGTCAACGAAGAAAGTAAATGAAGGAAAATCTAGAAGTTATGTTGATGTACTCAAAATCTCCATCGATTGTGAAGACAACATGAAGAGACAAAATGATGTTCTACAGAAAATAGACATTCCTCCCAAATACAACAATGATGAGCTTACATAACTGGATCCCAAAACTCTTTCCTCTGTTATTCTTTTCTTGCATAAAGTTATAATATACTTATTAATTTAATATTTTATTTTTTTAATACTAATTAATTCATAGAATTAATTGGTAATATGTGTTGAAGTTTTCATCTTTAATCCATATTATAAATATCTTTTAGTATATCAACCACATTTACATTTGTTTTATAATATAATCATTTACAAAAGTATTTCCATTTTCATATATACTTATTTAAGATATTATTTTAATATTATTAATTCATATTATATTATGACTATAATATATATTTCATATTTTTATGATATATTACAATATCATATTATATTTGAGAATGTAGATTTCATATCTAGACATCATATTATATATTTGTACTAATGTTGTCACACACATTCATATTCATAGTAATATTATATTATAGTTATTAATTCATATTATATTATGATTATATTATAAATTATTATGGGACATTAATAACATATTATTTATTTTATTTTCATATTATATATTAATAGTGATTATTTATTATATTTATTATGATTTATTATTTATAAGAATCTAAACTTTTTATTATTTTTTATAATTTTATATTAATCTAATTTAAATGGCATGAAATGTTCCATATATAATTTGATATTTTATAGTTTTTTAAGTAGGCCCATTTTTTAACATATTTCGTGTAATGACTTCTTTTGATTTGCAACATTTAAAAATTGTGTTTTTATTTATTTATTTATTTTTTATTTTTATTTTGGGTAATTCTTCATTGAAGATCATATTTTATAATTTTTTTAATAAGCCCATTTTTTGAACATATTTCGTGTAATGACTTCTTTTGGTTTGCAACATTTAAAATTTGTGGTTTTTTTTTTTTAAGGTAATTCTTCATCATTAAAGGTCAACTCGTTTGCAACATCTAAAATTTGTGGTTTTTTTGGGTAATTCTTCATTGACGATCAACTTAGGAGTTTCAATTTGGACTTATGATTAAGCGGCAACGTTATTGTGTGAATCCTACTAAACCACCTTTGTATATTTTATATAATAGTATATCCTAATACACCACCTTTGTATATTTCATATAATAGTATATAGTTTTTATCGTATATGTGTTTCTAGATGCTATTTTATTTTTGCATGAAGTGTGAGACCAAGTAAAACCTTTGAGGTCATCTAGAATACGTTTACACATATTTCTAAACCGTATCAAACAGGGCAAGGCTTCTAAGCCTTCTATACTTAAACGTAATGCCCGAAAATACCAAACAATACTCTGTATATCTCAGCTTGTATTTTAATGGAACACGACTTCATAATAACACTTAAACCTATTGCTGGAAAATACCATACAATACTATGTATATGCCAAGCCATTGTAAGCTAACATCTACAAGGCCGAGACATGCCCTGCGCACTACGCGCGATTCCTCCTGCCTTTCCCAATCAACATATCCAATCAGCAGAAGGTCAGGGTCGATCTTGACCAGGGTATGGGCGGAGGGCAGGGATTCTCAATCAAATGATGAGGATTATTTGACTTGTTCAGCCTCCCCGAACGTGTTTGAAGACCTACAAACAATTCATATCAAATCAACTATCTACACCGAGACGGACTGCCGTTATCACTACACTATACAAACTATTCATATGACTGCTGTCAGACTGACAGCCATTATCTGTAAACTGAGATTGTCTGCCATTGGCATAAACAACCGGTATTTGAGTACCATTGCCATTTCCATTACGTTAGTAGATGAAGAGTAAGAAAATTCAAATGAAAATGATTTTGAAATATTTTACCGATTTATCATTGGATGTGAAAATCCTCAGCTTCACACCCTACTTATAAATATGGGAATGGACCTCTGCATTCCCATATGTATATATTTGATCATCGTTCAGGAGATCAGGAGGCGGTGCTGTGTTTATGGCACAGGGGAGGTGACACTGTCCTCATATATCCTCTTGCTTCATTCAGTTAATTGAGATGAACAAGGAGCAGATGTATGACGCCACTGTCATCTCTCTGTTCTTATATATCCGTTATCATTATGACTGTTTCAGTATTAGCGATCTTCAGGCATCCATATTCAGTGGTACAGCGTATTTCCTGTTGTAATAGATGGTCCGTGGGCGTGTAATAGATTTGTTCATTTTGTCACCCTGGTTACGATCGCCATTTGACAGATTCTGTTTTGTTTTTAAAAAATGTTATGCGTAGACGCTTCTCTTTTAGCAGATGTTTTGCTTTTCAGAAAAATATAATCATGTTTTATCAAATTGCACATATATACAAGGCTGGACTATATAGGAATTTAAAAAAAAAATTATGATTGTGTTTTATCCAATTGCACATATGGACAGGGTTGGACTTTTGTGCAATTTTTGTGTATATATAAAGAGGTCTATATTTATCTTAGATATATTTAGTTGTAATTTGGTTTTTAAGGATGTTTTAAAATTGCTTTTGTTTGTTTAGGAGTTTACAGTAGTGAAAATTTATCTCCTTAAACACCATCAACAGGTTATTTTAATGGGATGGCACTCGTGATGAGTCAATCTGTATTAGCTGATAATAGCTAGTAATTATTAGCACTGTCCAGTATTGTTTTCAGGTGATGAGTCAACCTATATTGGCCAATAGTAGCCAGTAATTACTAATACTGTCCTATTGCTAATTTACAACTAAGTTATAATCCACTCTATAAAATATAAAAAAATATTATAAACATATTTTTTTTATTAAATTATGCTTGTTTTAAGCTTTGTTTTTTATTTCTAAATAATAAACTATGTATGAAGCTTTTGAAATTTCAAAAGTTTCTAGTATACACTCTACCCAATCCATTATCAAATCTCTATAAAAGTATTAATGTTTCAAGAATCTCCAATATAAATAGAATATCCACACAAAACCTAAAAGGTTTCCAAAACTATATACACAATTTATTATAAAAAATGAATTTTTTTTTTTTCAAGGGACGTGGTACTTATTGTTCACCGTCGATGCCAAGCTTTTCCAATAACATATAATATATATCTTCTAAAGACATACTAACATTCGCCTCTTTTTTTTTCATATCTAGCATGTGTCGAATAGGTTTTATCGTGTCTATATTTTAGTTATTGTATTAGAAATTGTGACTTGGTATTCATATTCTTTATAACATTTCTATTACATTTAAAGTTATTTAATAATGAAATTTCAATGTCTGCATGATTGATGAATTTATTTCTGTTTCTATCACTTTGATAGTATTTCGGATAAACAGGTCTGACCGTACTACATGGAATCAGTTTAGAATTGAATTGATAGTCTGGGCAACGTGAAATGGACGCGGTATGCTGAAAGGCAAGAATTTTACTGATGATGTATAAATCTCACTGTACTTAGGTGAGAAGGTCCAACACAGAAAATACACGGGAAAAAAATATGTTGTGAGTTGTGATTGTGTCCTTCCAATTGTGTGGGAGTTCCAGACTGTCAAAGCATTAAGCTGGATGGGTTGACTGTCTATTTATGTGGAAGGCGTTTGCTGCTTTCCTAAAACATGTTATCACATACATAGTAAAGGTTTTGACTAAAGGTTTTGACTTGCTATTTTTTTTTGTTGTTGTTTAGAATTTATTTTTAAATGTAGAAATGGAATTAGCATGGACTCACCATGGATATAGAAATGTAAGAATGGACTCAATTGAAAGAAGAAGAAAAATTGTGTAAAACAGAAGTACAAAATGTCCATATACTTTGTAATAACATTATGAGTAATAACATTATGAGAAAAATTGTTTTCTTTCATTTCTATAAAGTTTGTTTGCATTTAATTAAGGCATTTGAGGCTACATGGTTAAATTTGACAGGGCAACTTCATCCAACGACACAACTATCAACTCTCCATGATATACAACATTTACAGAAATTAAGGAGATCACAGGCACCTGGAAACAAACGACACAACTATCAACTCTCCATGATATACAACATTTACAGAAATTAAGGAGATCACAGGCACCTGGAAACAAAGGGTTACATAGTGGAAATTTTCTTGTGATTTTTAGTTTAAAAAAGCTTTTAGTTGAGAGAAAGAGTGGATTTTTAGTTTAAAAAAGCTTTTAGTTGAGAGAAAGAGTGGATTAGTGAGGGTATGAGAAATAATGGTTAGTAACTAAAATGACCTCCAATGTACAATACAACTACTTATACTTATGATGTTCAACTGGAATTCAAAGCTTTTAAAGAAATTATTCTATTTATTTTTCTTAGTAATTTTCTAATCGATCTGATTACACATTACACATACAGAAGAAAACTATGGAACAGAAAATTGTTTCATTTCTGTAAAATGACTCGAAAATGCACATAAATAAATCCAGATTATCTATGATTACGTGTGTGAACTGTTCAAAATGACATAAAGAAGAAAACTATTAAATACAAAGGAACGTTGATGTAAAAACAATACATGCATATATTTTTACGTGTGTGAACTGTTCAAAATGACATAAAGAAGAAAACTATTAAATACAAAGGAACGTTGATGTAAAAAAAATACATGCATGTATATTTTTTAAAACCTAGGCCCATGGATAGAATGTATGGATAGACTGTCAAAGCATTTAGCTGGATGGGTTGACTGTCTATTTATGTGGAAGGCGTTTGCTGCTTTCCTAAAACATGTTATCACATACATAGTAAAGGTTTTGACTAGCTATTTTTAATTTTTTGTTGTTTAGAATTTATTTTTAAATGTAGAAATGGACTTAGCATGGACTCACCATGGATATAGAAATGTAAGAATGGACTCAACTGAAAGAAGAAGAAAAATTGTGTAAAACAGAAGTACAAAATGTCCATATACTTTGTAATAACATTATGAGAAAAATTGTTTTCTTTCATTTCTATAAAAAAAAATAATAACAAATAGTATATACTAGGTAAAGTTTGCATTTAATTAAGGCATTTTAGGCTACATGGTTAAATTTGACAGGGCAACTTCATCCAACGACACAACTATAAACTCTCCATGATATAAAACATTTACAGAAATTAAGGAGATCACAGGCACCTGGAAACAAAGGGTTACATAGTGGAAATTTTCTTGTGATTTTTAGTTTAAAAAAGCTTTTAGTTGAGAGAAAGAGTGGATTAGTGAGGGTATGAGAAATAATGGCTAGTAACTAAAATGACCTCCAATGTACAATACAACTACTTATACTTATGATGTTCAACTGGAATTCAAAGCTTTTAAAGAAATTATTCTATTTATTTTTCTTAGTAGTTTTCTAATCGATCTGAGTACACATTACACATACAGAAGAAAACTATGGAACAGAAAATTGTTTCATTTCTGTAAGATGACTCGAAAATGCACATAAATAAATCCAGATTATCTATAATTACGTGTGTGAACTGTTCAAAATGACATAAAGAAGAAAACTATTAAATACAAAGGAACGTTGATGTAAAAAAAATACATGCATATATTTTTACGTGTGTGAACTGTTCAAAATGACATAAAGAAGAAAACTATTAAATACAAAGGAACGTTGATGTAAAAAAAATACATGCATATATTTTTTAAAACCTAGGCCCATGGATAGAATGTATGGATAGACTGTCAAAGCATTTAGCTGGATGGGTTGACTGTCTATATATGTGGAAGGCGTTTGCTGCTTTCCTAAAACATGTTATCACATACATAGTAAAGGTTTTGACTAGCTATTTTTATTTTTTTTGTTGTTTAGAATTTATTTTTAAATGTAGAAATGGACTTAGCATGGATTCACCATGGATATAGAAATGTAAGAATGGACTCAACTGAAAGAAGAAGAAAAATTATGTAAAACAGAAGTACAAAATGTCCATATACTTTGTAATAACATTATGAGAAAAATTGTTTTCTTTCATTTCTATAAAAAAAAATAATAACAAATAGTATATACTAGGTAAAGTTTGCATTTAATTAAGGCATTTGAGGCTACATGGTTAAATTTGACAGGGCAACTTCATCCAACGACACAACTATAAACTCTCCATGATATAAAACATTTACAGAAATTAAGGAGATCACAGGCACCTGGAAACAAAGGGTTACATAGTGGAAATTTTCTTGTGATTTTTAGTTTAAAAAAGCTTTTAGTTGAGAGAAAGAGTGGATTAGTGAGGGTATGAGAAATAATGGCTAGTAACTAAAATGACCTCCAATGTACAATACAACTACTTATACTTATGATGTTCAACTGGAATTCAAAGCTTTTAAAGAAATTATTCTATTTATTTTTTCTTAGTGGTTTTTCTAATCGATGTGATTACACATTACACATACAGAAGAAAACTATGGAACAGAAAATTGTTTCATTTCTGTAAGATGACTCGAAAATGCACATAAATAAATCCAGATTATCTATGATTACGTGTGTGAACTGGTGAGGGTATGAGAAATAATGGCTAGTAACTAAAATGACCTCCAATGTACAATACAACTACTTATACTTATGATGTTCAACTGGAATTCAAAGCTTTTAAAGAAATTATTCTATTTATTTTTCTTAGTAGTTTTCTAATCGATGTGATTACACATTACACATACAGAAGAAAACTATGGAACAGAAAATTGTTTCATTTCTGTAAGATGACTCGAAAATGCACATAAATAAACCCAGATTATCTATGATTACGTGTGTGAACTGTTCAAAATGACATAAAGAAGAAAACTATTAAATACAAAGGAACGTTGATGTAAAAAAAATACATGCATATATTTTTTAAAACCTAGGCCATGGATAGAATGTATGGATAGACTGTCAAAGCATTTAGCTGGATGGGTTGACTGTCTATTTATGTGGAAGGCGTTTGCTGCTTTCCTAAAACATGTTATCACATACATAGTAAAGGTTTTGACTAGCTATTTTTATTTTTTTGTTGTTTAGAATTTATTTTTAAATGTAGAAATGGACTTAGCATGGACTCACCATGGATATAGAAATGTAAGAATGGACTCAACTGAAATAAGAAGAAAAATTGTGTAAAACAGAAGTACAAAATGTCCATATACTTTGTAATAACATTATGAGAAAAATTGTTTTCTTTCATTTCTATAAAAAAAAAATAATAACAAATAGTATATACTAGGTAAAGTTTGCATTTAATTAAGGCATTTGAGGCTACATGGTTAAATTTGACAGGTCAACTTCATCCAACGACACAACTATAAACTCTCCATGATATAAAACATTTACACAAATTAAGGAGATCACAGGCACATGGAAACAAAGGGTTACATAGTGGAAATTTTCTTGTGATTTTTAGTTTAAAAAAGCTTTTAGTTGAGAGAAAGAGTGGATTAGTGAGGGTATGAGAAATAATGGCTAGTAACTAAAATGACCTCCAATGTACAGTACAACTACTTATACTTATGATGTTCAACTGGAATTCAAAGCTTTTAAAGAAATTATTCTATTTATTTTTCTTAGTAGTTTTCTAATCGATCTGATTACACATTACACATACAGAAGAAAACTATGGAACAGAAAATTGTTTCATTTCTGTAAGATGACTCGAAAATGCACATAAATAAATCCAGATTATCTATGATTACGTGTGTGAACTGTTCAAAATGACATAAAGAAGAAAACTATTAAATACAAAGGAACGTTGATGTAAAAAAAATACATGCATATATTTTTTAAAACCTAGGCCCATGGATAGAATGTTATTAGAAGTATTCACGTATTCATATGAAGAAAAAAATTCAATTCAATAACATTTATAGAGCCTTTGTAATTCTAGAAACTCTTTTATAGAGCCTTGTCACTGACTTGATTTTGTAATTCTAGAAACTCTTTTATAGAGCCTTGTCACTGACTTGATTTTAACAGGATACTCACACTCTCCATCACCAATATGAAAAGTAAAGGCGACAACGGGCACCCCTGGCAGAGATCTCTGCCACTTCTAAAGAAATCAGTTGCCTCGCCATTAACAAGAACAACAAAAGAAGTAGAATTTACACAAGCCAAGATTCAATTTGTCATATGTAGACCAAAGCCAACTTGAATAAGGACCAATCTGAGATAGTCCCAATTGATGCAGTCGTAGGCTCTGCAAGTCAAGTTTTAGGATAAGAGATTTTTTATTTTTCTTCTTTATGCTATGAATACACTCGTGAGCGGTACCAATTGCATCTTGTATCTGGCACCTTTCCAAAAAGCCCAACTATTCAGTTGATAGCGCCCTAGATAATATTGGTTTGATCTGATTGGCAATCACCTTTGAAATAACTTTATAAATCATGTTGCACAGAGAAATAGGTCTATAATCCCCAAATTTTGGTGGCTTATTATTTTGGGGAATGAGAGTTATGAAAATTGAATTAAGGTTTCCAGCTATTTGCCCATTTTTTCTAGTTTCCTCCACTAAAGCCAACAGGTCCTCGCTCACTAGATCGAAGAAATGCAAGAAAAATTCCACGAACTACCCATCAGGTTCGGGACTTTTTTCTTTTTTAAACATAGTTAAAATAGACTTCAATTCCAATATGGTTACCGGCTTGTAGAGTTCTCTCGATTCTTCCTCATCTAACATCTTTGGGTACTGACTCGTCACTCCAACCTGATCTGTTGTTATGCCTGTTAGAGAAGGCTTGAAAAAGTTCTTAAATTAATTAACTGCCTCTTCAACAATAGCTTTCTGTCATTTGTGAATGGTACCTCAATTATCACAGATCTCCCAAATGATGAAATTATTTGGATAGGGGGAAACTCCTCGGGCATTCTCTCGGGAAAAAATGCTTATTTGGCGTTATCATCTATTCAAAATTTTCCGGTGTTTACAGGGTGGGGTATGCATATGTGGAAGTGGAACATACAAAAATAAAATAAAACTCTTCATTTGGCTTACAGTAAATAATAAAATATTGACGTGGAATATCCTTCAGCGCAGAGGATGGAAAGGACCAGGTAGATGCCATTTATGTAAGATGGATACTGAAGAGACCACACACATTTTCATAAATTGCCCGTTCACCAAGGCAACCTGGAGGAAAATAAAACATATCAAGAAAATCACACAAAGCGGGAGAGGCAATGACTTAAATGACTCTCTAGAAAACTGGACAATAGATAAAAGTGCTTCTCCGAGTCTTGCATCTTATATATGCTGGTATACTTGGCTAGAAAGTAACTCATCCCTTTTTGAAGGTAAGGAGCCATCAATCACAGTGGTGGTAATTAAGACTCTCGACATCAATAAAAAATAGATGAACAATTTGAAGATTCCACCTACTCGAGCCCGTTGGATAGAGGACACCCTGGAGTATCCAGTGGATTTTTTTGATGGAGTGGCCCAGTCAGATGGGAGGTGCAGCGATGCAGGATGTATCATTAAATGGTCTGCATCTACAGGTTATAAGTGGCACCTAAACTATGGAGCGGGAACAAATACAAAAGATAAAATGATGGGTATGTGGGCTACACTATACATTGCAAATTACTTGTCCATTACAAAGCTACATATTCTCGGAGACTCTAAAGTCATCATAAACTGGATAAATAATAAGGGCAATCTCCGTGTTAGTGATTTAGAAGGATGGAAACAAAGAATGAGTCAACTGAAGGAAAAGTTTAAGGCGATAAAGTTTTATCGAATTTTTTGAGAATATAACAAGATAGAAGATGCACAATCAAAAAAATCTCTTCTCAAACCGGAAGGATATATAGTGCTTGATAAGTGGCCCAATGATGTGGAAGGCCAAAGAACCATCATCAACATATACTAGTGGAAGCCTACTTTAGTTCATCAATTTTGATAGTATTACTTCTCAGTAACTCCTTGTAGAACTAGAGGGCCCTTGTTTCATTTTGGATCCTTTTGTTAGTGACTTTGGAAGTTGTTGGAGAGGCTATGTATTGGAGATAATGCATCGAGTATGGATCATCTCTTTGGCAGATCGAAGTATCTATATCTCTAGTTTTTGGTAGTGTGAAGTGTTAGAATATAGAAGATGGTGTGCTCATTTTACCATTGATGATACCCTCATCTGCAAGATACCAGATATATAAACTATGCAGAACAGAAACGAAATGCTAGAAATAACAGAATAACAGTGAAATATCCAGCATAATCTTCACAATACACAGAAATGATATACGAAATAGCAACAGAAATAGCACTTGAACAGAAATAGC
>SNQJ01S0009875.1:22780-47440 GCA_010110895.2 Picea sitchensis | reverse complement strand
GTGAATGTCTTGGGAGTCCAATCCCATTTGCTTCCTGAGCTAAATCGAGAAAATGACAAAAATTGCATACATGAGTAAATTCTCACAAACTGTGAGCATAGTAGAAGACAAAAGCAAAGCATTAAACCACGGAGGATGAAATTTTCCCCTTAAGGAAGGGATCCAGCTGTTTCTGAGAACCTAAAAAAATGTTGGAGGCCGCCTCCTTTTCTCTGCGCGCTTTGTTGGTCTTTCACCCTCGGGTAAGGGGTGGAGACGGAACTGAACTGTTTTCCGTTTCAGAAGTTTCCCCAGAGCCGCTAGAGGGGAGCAGGCCTGCAGGGGCAGTGGGCTCCGGGGCTGTGGCCCGAACTTCTCGCGCTGCTTCTGACTCTGGAGGGGTGGAATCCGGGAGGCTTTCGCCTGCCGGAGAGTTTCCTTTAACTGTTGTTGTTTCTGGATCTTGGGCTTCTTCTTCCTGCAACACGTCAAAGCTGTTTTTATTTTCTAGGGTTGCCGCTGGTTGGTGGGTGGCCTTCTGAGCCTGGGTTAGCGGATCCTTTCGCCTTGGCTGCCTTCGTCGGTTAGATACTGGCTGAAAGTCATCTTCTTTGGCTGGTCCCGGCATCTCAGAGGCTTTGGGGCAGCTTTTTGCGAAATGACCATAAGCATGGCATCTGAGGCACTTAAAAGGAATCTGCTCATAGTCCAGCTCTTGGATATGGCACCATTACCCCAGGGAGAGCTTAATGGCTTCCGGGAGACCTTCCTCAAGGTTAACCTCCACACAAATTCGAGCGCAGGTATACTGATCCCCTTTCGGCCCCACACTGTCCAGGAAACGCCCTAGCTTATTGCCGATGTCCTCCAGAGAACTTTTCCCCCAGAGGTGCAAGGGAAGATGGGGCAGCCTAACCCAAACCGGGGTTGCGGTGATCTCGACTCCTGGATTGAAGTCAAGAGTCCATGGGGCTAAGAACAACCCTCTCGCCCCCATGAAATAGGGTCCGGATCTGAAGACTAGATCACGATCTGCTGTCCTTGAGAAGCTGAAGACAAAGAAACCCCTGCCTACTGCGCACAAAGAAACTTCTCCTTGTATCAGGGACTTCCAACTGTCATCCATCCATGCCTCCACCGATTTGGGGCTGGGCCATAACCCCGTAAACTTTCCGATGAGGGATTTTTCTACTAGAAGAAGGGCAAGATTGCAAGGCTCCTCTGGAGATAACTCCAGCGAAGGGATCTCTTCCCTCTTCTTAACGAACTTAGATGAGAGCGAGGGCTTGGATTTCGATCCTGCCGAGCGGATTAATGCTTTGAAAGCTTCCATGGGATCTTCTTCCATCTCGGCATCCGGATTTGGGGCCATCAAAGCAGGACTCCGTCCACCAATTCGCAGAGGTGCCGACCACCAACAAATTTCGCAGGGGTAGGGCGAACGCTGCTCCAAAACGTGTGCAGAACCACAGGGGAGGCGCTCACACCGTTCCGCGGCTGTAAGACCGTCTGCTATAGTCGAATCCGCGCTTCTACAGTCAATGAACCAGAGCAAAGACGGCTAGGGTTTGGACCCTAGCCGCGATGGCTTCCCGGTTCACTTCATCGCGCTGGTTTAATCTAGGGTTCCAAACTTGCCTAAATAAAATATCTCTAAGGCAAACAAGGGCTTGTATCTAGTAATTACTAACACTGTCCTATTGCTAATTTACAACTAAGTTATAATCCACTCTATAAAATATAAAAAAATATTCACTTATTAGATTATGCTTGTTTTAACAATTCTTCATAATTTTGTTTTTTATTTCTAAATAATAAACTATGTATGGAGCTTTGAAACTTCAAAAGTTTTTAGTGTACACTCTACCCATTATCAAGTCTCTCTAATATATTAATGTTTCAAGAATCTCCAATATATATATATAGAATATCCACAGAAAACCTAAAAGGTTTACAAAACAATATACACAATTTATTATAAAAAAATAAAACATTTTTTTTTTTGACGTGTTACTTATTATTCCGTCGATGTCAAGCTTTTCCAATAACATATAATATATATCTTCCAAAGACATACTAACATTCGCCTTTTTTTTTCATATCTAGCATGTGTCGAATAGGTTTTATCGTGTCTATATTTTAGTTATTGTATTAGAAATTGTGACTTGGTATTCATATTCTTTATAACATTTCTATTACATTTAAAGTTATTTAATAATGAAATTTCAATGTCTGCATGATTGATGAATTTATTTCTGTTTCTATCACTTTGATAGTATTTCAGATAAACAGGTCTGACCGTACTATACATGGAATCAGTTTAGAATTGAATTGATAGTCTGGGCAACGTGAAATGGATGCGGTATGCTGAAAGGCAAGAATTTTACTGATGATGTATAAATCTCACTGTACTTAGGTGAGAAGGTCCAACACAGAAAATACACGGGAAAAAAAATATGTTGTGAGATGGTGTCCTTCCAATTCTGTGGGAGTTCCAGACTGTCAAAGCATTTAGCTGGATGGGTTGACTGTCTATTTATGTGGAAGGCGTTTGCTGCTTTCCTAAAACATGTTATCACATACATAGTAAAGGTTTTGACTAGTTATTTTTATTTTTTGTTGTTTAGAATTTATTTTTAAATGTAGAAATAGATTTAGCATGGATTTATCATGGATATAGAAATGTAAAAATGGATTCAAGAAAAACTGTGTAAAGCAGAAGTACAAAATGTCCATATACTTTGTAATAACATTATGAGAAAAATTGTTTTCTTTCATTTCTATAAAAAAAAATAATAACAAATAGTATATACTAGGTAAAGTTTGCATTTAATTAAGGCATTTGAGGCAACATGGTTAAATTTGACAGGGCAACTTCATCCAACGACACAACTATAAACTCTCCATGATATAAAACATTTACAGAAATGAAGGAGATCACAGGCACCTGGAAACAAAGGGTTACATAGTGGAAATTTTCTTGTGATTTTTAGTTTAAAAAAGCTTTTAGTTGAGAGAAAGAGTGGATTAGTGAGGGTATGAGAAATAATGGCTAGTAACTAAAATGACCTCCAATGTACAATACAACTACTTATACTTATGTACAATACAACTACTTATACTTATGATGTTCAACTGGAATTCAAAGCTTTTAAAGAAATTATTCTATTTATTTTTCTTAGTAGTTTTCTAATCGATCTGATTACACATTACACATACAGAAGAAAACTATGGAACACAAAATTGTTTCATTTCTGTAAGATGACTCGAAAATGCACATAAATAAATCCACATTATCTATGATTACGTGTGTGAACTGTTCAAAATGACATAAAAAAGAAAACTATTAAATACAAAGGAACGTTGATGTAAAAAAATACATGCATATATTTTTTAAAACCTAGGCCATGGATAGAATGTTATTAGAAGTATTTAAGTATTTATATGAAGCAAAAAATTCAATTCAATAATATTTTTATACTTTTTTCGCACCGAGCAAAAAGTTATTTAGCAAAAAGTTTACTGTGTATTATAGTGTATTATAATGTGTATTATAGTGTATTATAATGTAAATTTTATTCTGTATCATAATGATGATGATTAAGGTCCACTAAAACCTAATATATAACTAATTTAAAAATAATAAATTCATATAGTATTTACAAATATATTCATGCTGACTTTAAAGCACTAATATATTGCTCCCATTCCAAAGCCAAATTACCTGTAAGCTCCAGCTCCGAACTGTTGATCCATGTGTTTTTATTGTATCCTGATCACGATTTGACCACGCCTGAGCCAAAACAAAAACCTGTATTGTCTGAGAGCATTAATACGCTGAGGCGATAGAAAGGAAGAGGTACCCATGTCCAGAATACTATCTCTACCCAAGCTCACAAAATGGCCCGATCCAGCTTCCAACTAATCCATTTGGTAATCTCACATGGACTGATTTTAGAAGACTGGTCCAAATTTTTGAAGCCGACTGTTGAGAAAACGATTCGGATCTGAGCTAATTAAATACTGTGCTATGAGGAAGATATTTCTCCTTTATTACTTTATGCCATATACCTTCTTTAGTTAGAACTCGCCATAAAGTCTATGCCGCCAGAGGTTTACTAAAGGAGAAAATGTTACTAATGCCCCAGCCGCACAGTTGCTTATGTTACTAATGCCCCAGCCGCACAGTTGCTTAGGTCAAGCTAAAGACTCCCAACTGCAAAGATGATAATGCTTTGTGTCCCCCACACCCATTCCACAGGAAGTTGTAGAATAGCCGCCTTATCTTATGAAGAATGGAGATAGGTATAGAGGCCAGCGATAGCACTAGACAGGCAAACTTTCCAGGACTGCTTTTCAAAGAACATATCTACCCCAGAGATAGCCAGCGAAAGCTCCAATGCTTTAATTTTTTCTGGATTTTCGTTATAAGCCAAGTCCACTCCTTAGTTTTTTGTAAGCCTGCATTCAAGAAGTATCCCAAATACTTGAACCCCACTGAAAGGTCTGAAAAGTTATGAGGCAGAAAAAACTTGAAAAAAATAAATTATGATTCCAGTCGGCCCGTTAAATGAACAATTGATTTTGATTGATTCACCATTAATCCCGTCACCGAGCAGAAACGCTGTACAATTCTTTGGATTTATTGCCATTCCTGCACTAAAGCATTAGTCATTAGTAGAATATCATCAACAAATAAAATATGTAAAATCTTTGTAATTTTAGAAACTTTGATGCCTTTTATAGAGCCTTGTCACTGACTTGATTTTAACAAGATACTCAAACTCTCCATCACCAATATGAAAAGTAAAGGTGACAACGGCACCCCTCGCAGAGATCTATCTCTGCCACTTCTAAAGAAATCAGTTGCCTCGCCATTAACAAGAACAAGAAAAGAAGTAGAATTTACACAAGCCAACATCCAATTTGTCATATGTAGAACAAAACCAACTTGAATAAGGACCAATCTGAGATAGTCCCAATTAATGTAGTCTTAGGCTCTGCAAGTCAAGTTTTAGGACAAAAGATTTTTTATTTTTCTTCTTTATGCTATGAATACACTAGTGAACGGTACCAATTGCATTCTGGCGCCCTTCCAGAAAGCCCAGCTATTCAGTTGATAGCACGCTAGATAATATTGGTTTGATGTGATTGGCAATCACCTTTGAAATAACTTTATAAACCACGTTGCACAGAGAAATAGGTCTATAATCCCCAAAATTTTGTGGCTTATTATTTTGGGGAATCAGAGTTATGAAAGTTGAATTAAAGTTTCCAGCTATTTGCCCATTTTTTCTAGTTTCCTCCACTAAAACCAACAGGTCCTCGCTTACTAGATCGAAGAAATGCAAGACAAATTCCACGAACTACCCATCAGGTCCGGACTTTTTTCTTTTTTAAACATAGTTAAAATAGACTTCAATTCCAATATGGTTACCGGCTTGTAGAGTTCTCTCGATTCTTCCTCATCTAACATCTTTGGGTACTAACTCGTCACTCCAACCTGATCTGTTGTTATGCCTGTTAGAGAAGGATTGAAAAAGTTCTTAAAGTAATTAACTGCCTCTTCAACAATAGCTTTTTGTCCTTTGTGAATGGTACCTGAATTATCACAGATCTCCCAAATGATGAAATTTTTTGGATAGGGGGAAACTCATCGGGCATTCTCTCCGCAAAAAATGTTTATTTGGCGTTATCATCTATTCAAAATTTTCATGTGATCACAGGTGGCGAATGCAAATGTGGAAGTGGCACATACAAAAATAAAATAAAACTCTTCATTTGGCTTGCAGTAAATAATAAAATATTGACGTGGAATATCCTTCAGTGCAGAGGATGGAAAGGACCAGGTAGATGCCATTTATGTAAGATGTATACTGAAGAAAATAAAATTGCCACTTTCATAAATTGCCCGTTCACCAAGGCAACCTGGAGGAAAATAAAACATATCAAGAAAATCACACAAAACTGGAGAGGCAATGACTTAAATGACTCTCTAGAAAATTGGACAACGGATAAAAGGGCTTCTCCGAGTCTTGCGTCTTATATATGTTGATATACTTGGTTAGAAAGGAACTCATCCCTTTTTGAAGGTAAGGAGCCATCAATCACAGCAGTGGTAATTAAGACTCTCGACATCAATGAAAAATAGATGAACAATTTGAAGATTCCACCTGCTCGAGCCTGTTGGATAGAGGACACCCTGGAGTATCCAGTGGATTTTTTCGATGGAGTGGCCCAGTCAGATGGGAGGTGCAACGACGCGGGAGGTATCATTAAATGGTCTGCATCTATAGGTTACAAGTGGCACCTAAACTATGGAGCAAGAACAAATACAAAAGCTAAAATGATGGGCATGTGGGCTACACTATACATTGCAAATTACTTGTCCATTACAAAGCTACATATTCTCGGAGACTCTAAAGTCATCATAAACTGGATAAATAATAAGGGCAATCTCCCCATTAGTGATTTAGAAGGATGGAAACAAAGAATGAGTCAACTAAAGGAAAAGTTTATGGCCACAAAGTTTTATCGAATTTTTTGAGAATATAACAAGATAGTAGATGTGTAATCAAAAAAATCTCTTCTTGAACCAGAAGGATATATAGTGCTTGATAAGTGGCCCAATGATGTGGAAGGCCAAAGAACCATCATCAACATATACTAGTGGAAGCCTACTTTAGTTCCTTGGTTTTGATAGTATTACTTCTCAGTAACTCCTTGTAGAACTAAAGGGCCCTTGTTTCATTTTGGATCCTTTCGTGAGTGACTTTGGAAGTTCTTGGAGAGGCTATGGGAGATAATGCATCGAGTATGGATCATCTCTTTTCCAGATCGAAGTATCTATGTCTCTAGTTTTTGTTAGTGTGAAGGTGCCTGTTCTTTTTGTATTTTGGACAGTTCCATATTTTTTATTGTTAGTATATGCGTTATACTTATTTATAGTAGTTGGACCGGTGATGTAAAAATTATATTTCCTTAATATAATGTGTTAAATTTTTTTTGGAAAAGATACATATAGTATAAGACCATGGTGACTTCATATATATCAATATTAAAAGAAATAAAGAGATTCAATGTGCATAAATTTTGTGTATGGGAGTCTAAAATGATTAGCTAGGTGTTCTACAATTCTGTATAGGGAGATATTGTGTTAGTATTATGTTAGATAAATTTACATTAAGAAATATTAAAGTCAAGTTAATTAAAAATAAACAATTAAAAAAGTAAACTTAATTAAAAAATAATTATTTAGTTGAATTGATCTTAAATTTTACACTTTAACATTGAAGTAAAGCTACTTGGAAATTAGGGTTTTCTCAACGTAGGGTTTATGCACACTGTATGTGTTGCCTATGGAAGTGTCATCCCTCGCCTCTGCAGCAAACACCACTGCACAAAATGACTTCAGACGGAGGGGTGAAAAAACCCTCATACCATAATGTGGCGGCTAATGAGATGGATGGCATTAGAGCCATGAGACCCTCCTTCGAACCACCACCGCACCTCAAAGAACACTTGCTAGAAGAAGAACAGAGCAATGGAAAAAGTATTGATACAGAAGTCGAGTCTTCGCATCCAAAAGCATCTTGGAACTAGGTACCCGGTAAATCCATCCCACAAGCACCAACGACACTAAAATATGTAATAAAATTTACTAGGGTAGGAGAACACATGTCGTTCATGAAATACCATGCCCTGATTGGAAATTTTTTAGGGATCTGGCCTTCAAAGAGAGATCTCATAAAATGAAGCAAACAATGGTGGAACCCCAAAGGGGACTACGAATTGCAACTGAGCTCCAAAGGCTTCTTCACAATCATATTCTACAACTTGGAGGAAAAGGACATGTTTTTTTAGAATGGTCCATATTTCTATAACTCGACGAGGCTTTATCTACGCTTCTGGACAGTTGGTCTCAGCCTAGAGAAGGAGGAATTTTCCTGCACCCCACTCTAGATCTGTTTGTATTCCCTCCCCCAAAAGTTCTGGCTAGAGGAAATATTAACAGGCATTGACAACATGCTAGGCAGATACATCAAATCTTCAGAGGCCATAAATCAAATAAAATACACTTCCTGTGCTCGAATCTGTGTCTACATGAATATATCGAAATCCCTCCCAATATCGGTTACCATAAAATATCAGGATGAATATTGGACACAAACCATAGACTATGAGCACATCCCATTCTGGTGTAGAAAATGCCATGAACCTGAGCATCTCTTCAGGTAATTCCCTCTCAATGCCCCAACGTAGCCAACAACAGAGGAAACACAGCAAGATGGGTTCACCCAGGTGCAAGGGTGCAAAACGAATGCAGCAAAAAAAGTAGCAACGACAGGTAACAAACAAATCTTGACTAAAAATTCCTTTGATTCCCTCGGCA
Source organism: Picea sitchensis (assembly GCA_010110895.2). Taxonomy (NCBI): domain Eukaryota; kingdom Viridiplantae; phylum Streptophyta; class Pinopsida; order Pinales; family Pinaceae; genus Picea; species Picea sitchensis. Next base: position 39,069 of record SNQJ01S0009875.1, on the reverse strand, counting down.
AGCTACTAGAAGTAGAGGAGGTGGAAAACCCACACAAAATGAAGGCAAAAGGTAAGGGCACTAGAAAGGATAGGAAAAACCTCAAGCTAATCCTAGAGAAGATCCCAGGGCAAAACCACCAAACCTATGCTAAAACAACAACAATCTTAGTCCAGGAGGATGGCGACATCATAATGCAAATAGATGAAAATGAACTTGTAGACATTGACCTAGATGATCCAGAGGATGCATTCAACCACAAATAACTATAATTCATTCCAATAGAAAAAATCAGGAAAATCCATAAAGTCTTCATCGACTCCATGGCTAGAGCCACCTCATGACTTGGTGTACAACTAGAGTCCGACCCAGATCCCAAGAGAAACCCGAAATAAATAAAGAGAAGAGGTAGAAATACAACACAACATCTCACCAAATATGTAGGCAATTTAAAGATCAACTCAGGGAAAATACAACGCCTCTCAAAAGGCTTTTTCCACCCCCCCGCAGTTAATTATGATGAATATCATCACTTGGAACATAAGAGGTCTCAATGGAAGATCCAAGAAAAGGATTCTTCAAAACAATATTCAATCGGAAAATCTGGATATTGTACTACTTCAGGAAACAAAAAGTGCGGGAATTATCACAGAGGAAACCTTCAAAAGATGTTGGAGGCACTGCAACTTCACCCATATTGAATCTAGAGGGGAAGGTGGAGGACTAGCCATTCTCTAGAATCCAACCACCATTGAACTAGAACCGACCTTCTCAATGGTGGGAATGCTTACAGCTAAGTACAAAGTCACAAGATCAAGTAAAGCATGTGTCCTGACAAATTCTTATGGTCCTCAGCTTAACCAGGAAAAATAATACTTCATCTATAGTTTGGCCTACATCAACACTTTTCGGGGACAATATCGATGGATATTGAGGGGTGAATTCAACATCATCCTCACCTTAGAGGAGAAAAATGGAGGCACAAAATACTTGGAACAGGATAGTCACAAGTTTAGGCATCTCGTAGACAACCTTAACCTAATCTATATAGAGACTAGGAGTGTCCCTTACACTTGGAATAACAAGCGCACAAAGAATCAACGCATCTCCAGTCGCCTAGATTGCTTTTAATTTTGGAGAACATAATTCTTGAAGGACTAGTTATTGAGGCAGACATACTACCCAAATTTGGCTCATACCATTGGCCAATCTAGCTCTGGGTGGACACTGTGGCAACTCCAAAGTTCAAACCCTTCTGCTTCGAGAAATTATGGCTAACCTATCCAAAATTCCAGGAACTCTCTCGAACCTGGTGGGCCAATGCAGAAGTAGTGCATGGGATGCAAATGTATAAATTCCAACAATGCGTGAAGAAATTCAAACAACAACTATGCAACTTGAACAAAATCTTTTTTGGGAACATCTTTCTAGCCAAAATACCTAGAAAAACACATGGATGAGGTACAACGAAATTCCATGGCATCGGGCTACCTGGAACCCTTACTACAGGAAGAAACCATCCTGAAAAAGAAGCTTGAGGAAAGTAAAAAAAAGAGGAGATCCTATGGAGGAAAAAATATCGGGTCCAATGGCTCAAGGAGGGGGAAAAAAGTACAAAGTTCTTCCACTGATCCATGATCCACAGAAGGCATATCAATCACATAACAAAGCTTAAGGACTCATAGGGTAACACTCTCATGGACCATGCAGACATAGAAGGGGAATTGGTAAGATACTATAAAGAACTTCTCTCAAAAGCACCGATGAACAAGACGTCAGCCATCAAAAAGGTCACTCAACACATCCACACCCTAATCACTGTAGAGTAGAACACATCCCTTATAGACCGATCATGCAAGATGAAGTAGACCAGGCCATCGAGGAAATGTCATCGTATAAATCCCCAGGACCGGACGGATTCACCACATATTTTTTCAACTACTATTGGTCGATGGTCAGCAAAGAGGTCTGCCAACTTCTGGATTTAGCCAGAACCTCAAAGCAGGTGCCCTCTTCTCTTAATACCACTTTTCTTACTTTGATTCCTAAAGAAGATCTTGTTACCAACCCGAAGCAATTTCAGCCAATAACGGTTTGTAACGTCATATACAAGATCATAACAAAAGTCATAGATGTCAGGATCAAACCTATACTCCCTTGTGTCATTTCTATGGAGTAGTCAGGTTATGTGGTGAGGAGACACATCATGGACAATGTTATCCTCGTGCATGAGGTCATCAACTCTTTCGAGACTACCCGCACACCAAGTATGCTCATTAAAATTGATGTTTCTAAATCCTTTGACAAGCTAAGTTGGAACTACATGTACTCAGTTCTCTCAGCCTTTGGGTTCAATTTGGACTGGATAGAATGGATCATGGAACTCACCGCTTCTTATTTCTACTCCATCCTAGTTAATGGAGTTCCCTCGAAGAAAAATTTCCCCCCCCCGAGGCATTCAATAGGGAGACCAACTCTCACCTTTCCTCTTTGTGATCATGGTAGAAGGGTTGGGGAGGTATCTCTCTACCTCAATTGTCGATGGAACCCTATAGGGCCTCTCTATTTATGGGCTCCAATCAGTCATTTCCCATAGCCAATTTGTTGATGATACCTTGCTCCTGAACACCCCCATTTCCAGGGAAGTGGTCGAACTTCCCACCATACTATCAGACTTTAGAGAAGCCTCTAGAACCATCTTCAATATGGAGAAGTCAAAAATCTTCTTCTTCAACATGCCAACAACATTTGAATGACACATCTCCCATCTCCTGGACATCCCCGGGTGCTCCCTTCCATCCAAATATCTTCGCCTTCCCCTCATGGACTCGCTAGCTCGCAACACCTCCTAGAACTCCCTTCTCCTTTCAATCTATAATCACCTCAGCTATTGGACCTTCAGAAGACTTAACACCCCTGTGAGGCTTGTCTTCCTCAAGTCGGTGCTTCAAGCCATCTCGACCTACATGTTTTCGGCCCTGGTGGCACCAAAAACGGTGATAAGGGACCTTCAGAAAAACTTCCTATGGAATGGCCATAAAAAAGGAAAAATTTGGGCCTTATTCAGATGGGATAATCATTGCAAACCCACATCCCTAGGGGGCTTAGGGCTCCATGACCTGGGGAAACTGAACAATGTAATGGGAGCGGAAATCTAGTGGTGATGGCTCAAATATCCTCATGTACTTTGGGCACAATTCTGGTGGAAAAAGTACACTATGGGCCTGCAACAAGAAGAACTCATAAGGATTGATGATCATATCCAAGGCTCCAACATTTGGAACGTAGCATGGCGCAACCGCCCACTCATTCAGAAGAATTCTTTCTGGGAAGTAAGAAATTATCAAAGTGCACAGTTCTTGACAAATGCATGCCAACAACTCCCTCCCCTGCAATTACTGGAAATCCTATCCCCTTATCAGACCTACCTTTTGGACCCAAAAAATATCAAAGTGGTTGACCTATGGCTTACCACCCAGCATAATACCCCCTGGCGCAGCTGGAAAGTGATACCTTAGAATCTTCATCTACAAGACAATGTCGAAATGCAACCTTGGAAAGAAACATTCAGTAACAGGAAAATTCGCATCAGCATGGATAAGGATATACTTCGTTGGGGGTTCTCAACTACGGGAAATTTCATGATCAAGGAGGCCTAAAAGATCCAAGAGAACTTCCAAGCACAGGAAAAAGATCACATCTGGCACATAATCTGGAAGGCCAAACTTTGGCCAAAGGTTTCTACCTTTCTATGGCTCGTGGTACAAGATAGGCTCCTCACCTAGGACAACTTAAGAAAAAGGGGCTTTATAGGCCCCTCAATTTTCCATCTTTGTCAGCAGCAGGAAGAAATGATGGAACACTTATTCAATCAATGCCAGGTTAGCAATCAAATTTGAGACCAAGCCACTATAACCATGAGGAAAAAAAAGCACGATACCACTAGCATCCCAAACAACTTAAGAAATTGAGGCCGTGGGGATTATCAAAGTATGATTCTAAATGGAATCTGTAAACTCTTGCTAGGGTTTATCATTTGGAAACTATGGAAAGAGAGAAATAAGCACATCTTCCACTCTTAACCCTCCCGCCTCTCGGATGTTTGGGACAAATCACTAACAACATTTGGGAAACAATTAAAATTCAGCCTTGGAATCCAGTGGACTTCCCAGATACCCCTATGGAATTAAACATTCTCGCCACTTGGAAGAAATTCAACCCAAGTCTGCATCTCAGTCTCTCCAACCCCTCAATCCCTAAATCTCACTCTTCCACTTTCTGTAGTTTCCCCCCTTTAGGGTTCTGGAAGCTAAACTTCAATGGAGCTTTCAGGGGTAATCCAGGACAGGTTGGCTACGGAGCAGTCATTAGAGACAACAAATGGAAAATCAAATCCCTCAAAGAAAGATTTTTGGGGCATGAAATGAACAACTCAGCTGAGCTTTGGGGCCTCATAAAAGGCCTCCAACTAGCCCGTCTTCTTAACTTGCAACCCCTAATTACAGAAGGATACACACAACTTATCATCTCTCTAGTGATCAAAGTTCTCCAAGGCTCAGATCTAGAAAAAATCACTCCCAGATGGTGACTCACATGTCCTCCATCCCTCCTACAAGACTCACTACTTCCTCCCTTAAATATCATTCCGTGAAATGTCAAAAGGGAGGCCAACAAAGTAGTTAACCAGCTAGCCAATGAAGGTGTCAACACCCAAGTAGAGATCCTCATTTTAAAACCACAGATCAACAAGACTCAAAGCTCCTACATAAATGTCAAGAACTTGCTCTATAGGAGTGCCTCTCCCTCGATGGGGTGACACATGGGCCACATGGGCCACACACATCGTTGGATGAGGCAATCACGAGGGAAGTTAAAGCCTCTCACCACCACCCTCCTCCCATGGCTAGTCACGATGGCTCTCATGCTTAAATGCCAAGGATTAATGTGTCAGTCCTTAGTGGAAGCCTGGGATTGACTCCTTAGCTTCAGTACAATCCTTGAGATCGCCATCACACTAGCACTAATGGCTACTAGATCCATCAATGCTGCAACCCTCTTGGTCTTTTCATGGTGCGGGAAATGTTATATGAGGTGTTTGAGCCTAGAGCCTAACATTCTTTTGTTGATCCTGCCCTGAGACTCAACTTGCTCCTATAGTTTTTTCACTCATTTGGTTCCCTGTGCAGCCATGTTAAGAGAATTGGGCAAGCCCCGTCGAGGTTTGTCCTATTACAATAGATTTGGATGACACAACCACCTAGGGATTGCCTCGCGAGCTCTCATGCTAGGTGGAGACCACCTGGGCTCTTCGGGGTAGAATTGGTCTACGCATGCCCCTTCAGATCTTTGGCCTCACCATGACCAGGGACTTACCTCTCGATATCCAGTTCTGGATGATGTCCCTCTAGGTCTCTCGGGGCTCAATTGGCATGCATAGGTGCAACAACAACAGATAGTCTCCAAGGTAGTTTCCCGATGGAAGAATAATTTCTTCCCAACTCGGAAAAATTGTTTCCTTTCCTTCCCTGGACCATCTTGGAGTGCCAACCTACTACCTGCACCACTAGTCGACTACACGATTCAATGGATATGGGATTCATAGTGGAAGAAGAGGGCTTACCTTTGGACAGCCACTCAGAATGCAATGTAGTTGCCTCCATGGAAGAATACCCCATCACAGACTCAATTGTTGCCTTCAACTTCATTTTTTCCACCTTGGAGGAGATCCATGATCAAGCAAACTACCACGCAACTCCATGCTTCCAATGAATCATGAACGACCACTTGGTTTTAATATTTGAAATGAGGAGGGACCTGGTCGAGCAACAACACCGCCGAACTTTCTTTGGAAAATGCCAGGATTCCCTCTATGCCTCTCGGTCAAGTGAGCCTAAGAAGATTCGTTGCGCAACGTTATTTCAACCCTTCACCTTCAGGCTTTATCACGATGGACACCTTGGATCACCATATGCATAGCTTCTTTTAGGTTTTTTTCTTTGCGTCAATATCTAAAATTTTTGCAATTTTTCCTATGTCAGTCTCTGGTTCAGGTCTCTGGTTCAGGCTTGATAGGCTTAGGTTTGATAGTCACTGGTTCAGGTCAGGGCACCCAATCCACTTCCTGTTCTGGTTTCCATGAGAGTGGCAGAACATGTGGCAAGTCCCTTGGTTGTATTTTGACAGTTGTCGTATTTTTTTCAAGTTATGTAACTATGGACAGATGTCACGCTTTCGCATTCTGGTTTCCACATCAGTGGCAAAACAGTTGGATTTCTCACATGTATATCTATACACGTAAGTTTTTTTCTTTCACAATGTAATATAAATATTTTTATTTACAAAAAAAATTAAAATTACACCTTAATAAATTGTATCCCTCTCAGTGCTTGATAGATATGGGTTGAATATGGATCTACATTTAGACATAGAGCATAACATCAATAACTAATATTATTTTTGTACACATCTAATCCAATATAAAAAGGATGAAGACAAAGTTATCCATAAATATGCTTGCAATAACTATATGTATTATTGATAGCAATGGAGCATAGAATGTCAATGTTGAACAATATTTCCAAAATCCCTAGTTGTACAATGTTTCTAAAAGGTGTGTGTGTGTGTGTGTGTGTGTGTGTGTGTGTGTGTATTGTGCATGAAGAGATTGCTAAAAGTTCAAAGTAAAAACTCAAAACAACATAGTTGTAAATGGTAGTCTCTTTTTTGAAAGAAACATTGTTTTGTTATCTATTTTCTCTGATGGTTATACACACATTTTTCACAAAGAGATTGCTAAAAGTCTAGACAAAAAACTCAAAACAACATATTTGTAAATTGTAATCTCTTTTTTGAAAAAAACATTGTATGGTTATCTCTTTTCTCTATTGGTTGTAACAATATGTGTGTATCAAAAATGAAGTTGTAGCCACTATATGCTAGTTGCATGATTGCCAAAAGACTTTGGTTTTTTCTTGTTTGTCTTATTTTCCTAACATCTGATGAGAAAACAAATACATGCAAATTGTTAGTAGTTTATTTCAGATAAATAAGAAGAGAATAAGAGATATCAGGTGAATGCCATCTAATGAAATTTTGTAACAATCCACCTTAAAACTATAGAAGAGATATCAAGTGAATGCCATCTAAGATGGAATTTTGTAACAATCCACCTTAACAATTTGGAAGTTTAAGATATATTTGACTGTAAATTATAATATATTTGATGGATTGATATCTAGAGAAAATGGCACCTTGGTATTAACAAATTGATAAGGAGAACATAACACCATTTACATTATATATATATATATATATATATATATATATTAAGTTGGTGAGACCAAAGGAAATTTTATGGGATAAATTTCTCCCATGGGCTAATTTTCCATGCTTTTTCCACAAAAACGATTCACCAATTTTCTTTTTTTTCTGTAAAATACATTAACCCAAATTCTATAGAATATAATTATTTTACCTTAAAAATAACCCAAATTTTATAGAAACTATATAAGTTTTTAGAAATTTGAATATTTTTTACTGAAATATTATCAAACGTTTTATAGTTTCAATATTAAGGACTAGTAAGAATGACCAAGGTTTCTACATTCCGAGGTCAGTTTTCATCCTTAAAATTATCCGAGGGCATACAAACATCATAATAATATAATAGAATATAAATAAATTTTGGCCTAAACAAAACCTATGTGAACCAACACACTCTCATGAGATCACAATTTTTAGTTGCAATTAAGTTCTTGAGTTCACATTAAAATTATTTTCATAAACAAATANAAACATCATAATAATATAATAGAATATAAATAAATTTTGGCCTAAACAAAACCTATGTGAACCAACACACTCTCATGAGATCACAATTTTTAGTTGCAATTAAGTTCTTGAGTTCACATTAAAATTATTTTCATAAACAAATAACAATATAAAAAAAAAAAATCTAGTATAGTAATAATGGGCATTGTGGCAATTGTACTTTCTTTGGAAGGATGAGAATGGGAGAAAAAATGGGCATACTTTGTGTTACTACCATGATGACATTATTTCCTTCGAACTTGGGTAGACGTGTAATAAAATCCATTGAAATATCTTCCCAAAGTTGACTTGGTATAAATAATGGTTGTAAGAGACCTGGGATATTTATTGTCTTTCCCTTATTCTTTTGGAAAATGACACATTTAGCCAAAAAAATTTGAATATCAGTTTTAAGACCTTCCCAGAAAAATTTCATCTTGATCCTATGTAAGTTTTCAAGAACCGTGAGTGTTCTCCTATAGGAGAGGTGTGCAATTCCAAAAGGAGCTTATGTTTGAGTTCGGAATTATTACATAAATATAATCAATATTTATACATGATACCATATTAAATCATTATTCCACACAAATTTATCTAATGAACCTTGGTCATATTGTAGTTGTTTAATGGTATTTCATATTATTTAATCTTGATACCATTCTATCCTTGATTCTTCCACCCAATGATATTGTGGAAGGGAAATAACATATCACACCCTCTGTGTCTTCGTCTTTCCTTGAAAGTAAACCAGTCAACATATTTTTTTTCCTTTTTCGTAGATAATTTCAATGTAACAACCTATCATATTTTTAAGACATTTTTTTATCTTCTAAATATCATCGTTGTTCAAAGAAGTACTTCAAACTGTCATGATCTCTTTTTAGCTTGAAGTTTTTTCCTATTATGTAAGGGAACCATTTCTTAAGTGCATGTAATATGGATTACATTTCTTTTCATAAATGGGCTTGAGCAAGTTATTTCCATTAATATGTCTACTCTCGAAGGCAAGGGATCTTCCCTCTTGATTTAAAAATGCACCAATTCCATATCCTGAGGAATCACATTCCACATTAAAGGTCTTTTTGAAATCATGCATGGCTAGGACATGATTCAAACACATAGCCTCCTTAATATTTTCAAAATATTTTGTTACTTATTGAGTCCAATAAAATTTTTCCCTTTTTGATAATGATGTTAGAGGTGTCGTTATTTGACCACAATTATTGAAAAGATTGTGGTATTACCCTTTTAATCCTAAGAATCGTCTTATATTATTCATTTTTTTCACAATCGTCTATTCCATCATAGATTTAAATTTTGTTAGGGTTCATTTTGAGAGCTTCATGAAATAAACTATGACTCAAATATTCCACTTCTTGAACCTCAAAGGAACACTTGGAAGGATTTGCATATAATTTTTTCTCTTCCAATATTTTTAAAACCATGTCAACATGTCCCACATGTTCTTCCCACAATTTGTTGTAGATTAGCATATCATCAAAAAATACCAATAGGATTTGAAAATAGAATTAATGAGGCTTTGAAATGTTGAAGGTGTTAGTAAGGAATATTTTTGGAATTTCTTCGTGTGTTCTAAAGAATATTTTTGGAATTTCTTCTTTCCTCCTTCATATTTTATGATATTGAGAGAGGAGATTGAAGTTAGTAAAAAAACAAAGTCCTTGGAATTCATCTAATAATTTATCAATGACATGAACATGAAACTTATCTTTACTGGTAATTTTTGTTGAGTTGTCTATAATCTAGATACATACACCATGAACCATACTTTTTTTTAACCATCACCATTGGTGAAGATAAATCACTTTGGATAGGTTGAATGATTTCATCTTCTAATATTTCTTGAATCATATATTGGGTGAGTGCAAGCTAATGATGGTGTCTCATGATGTGTTAGCAACAATGCAAACCTGGAAACAAAATGATATGTTAACTTGGAGGAATTATTAAAGGTACTTTTATAATTAATTTGAATATGGTGTAATATGAAGAAATGTAGGAAATTGAATTAGATTTCCAAATATATAACTTTTATTAATAGAAACTGTGAATAACTTTGTCAATTTTATTTTTTTTCTAACAATGGTATCTTATTTTTCCAACAAAATATAAGGTATATGTTTTTGTTCATGCAGGTTTTGAGTACCTTAACAATGAATTTTCATTCCAAAAACTCGTATACTTGTAGAGAACCCAGTTTTCTTGTGCCGTATATTTAAAAAATATATATTAATTTAATATATTTTTAAAAATTATCAAAGTCAACATATGCCTGAAATTACATCTTTTCTTCGTGCAGGATAAGAGGGTATTAACATGATCATTTTTTTTTTTAATATCGTAGGTATCGGTCTCCTATATTTCCTCATTTAACTCATTTGTGAAATGGTTAAGATGAAAAAAATTTATAGCATAAATAAGGGAGGTACGTATTCTAGGATTTTTATATATGTGAAGAAAAGGTACGTACAGTCCATTTGTGAGGTACATACACTCCTATTGTACTCCTACCTAAATTTTGAATATCTTGAAGTCATTACTCGAGCTATGAATTTATCATCTCCAACCACATACATTGATGCTTCTTGAAGATGCATACCATATTTTATTTGTATATCTTTAGATGAATTTGAGATGTAGATCTGTTGTGTATTGTTTGTAGCTACACTTTATATAGACATGAATATTTTTCTCGTAGTCATGATTACTATATATATGACATGGATCTGTAGTGTACTTGATTGGAAGCCATGGTTAGTTCATCCAGAGCATGCATATGCCCATCTCAGAGAGATTGTCATTATTTTGTTGATGACACGCTCATGAACACTCGTCTCAGACTCACTCAACTCTCTACCTTCCCACTGTGAATATATTATAATGTATTTCGTCGATCAATTTCTCTTCTGACCTCACACATTAGGGGGTATCTGTTATAGTCCAAAAATTTCATATCTGTGCAAACAATACATTGGCTCATCCATTTACATATTTTTCCAAAAATAATGCTAAGGCTTCCTTTTAGAAAACACTTTTTTGGATAGTGTATGCGCCTTGTTGCACTAATAGTCTACGTACACACATGTGTTGCATGTAATTTAACCCATGTACACACATGTGTTGTATGCTAGCTGCCCTGCGTTTACCTCCAAAAGTTGAAAAAAAATAAAAATTGCGTGAAATTCAACAGAGTTTATGGGCTATGTAGGGTTTCTTAACGATTTTACCCCTTGTAGCCCATCCCCAAACCGAATAACGATATTTTTCTCATATAAAAAAAGGTCTCAGGGAGTCGATTAGGGGCATGAACAAGAGAATAAGAAAACTATGCCAAAATCCCTTCCCTTTCTTTACCCAAGATTTGTATCTCATTCTAAGTTTTAACCTCAACTTTCACCTCCAGCCATTCTCCCTATGCAACTCTTCCTCCTTCCCTTGATGGTATGTTTGTTGTGAGAAGATAATGTGGGATTAATGCAGTTGGAGCCACGACAGAGGAGCCCGGACTTGGTTCATAGAGCGACCGTCCATAAAGGTTGTAACCTTTTTTATCTTGAATTTGAATAAAAGAGATTATCCTTGTCCCAAAACTCTATGTTTACATGTTCTTGTTAATTTGAGAATTTATAGCTATGTATATAATTTTAAAGTGATTATTAGAGATTGTATATTTTTTTGCATTGTATTCCTAACCTCTTGCAGGTGATATTTTGGAGGCGATCTGTGATCTAGGAGTCGACAACAAGTGAAAGAGGTCCTCACTAGCTACAAGGATCGAAAGTGCACTCATTAACCCTCTCTTTCCTATTTCTCTCATCACTTAGTTTAGATGGTTTTTGGGTAGATTAAAGGTAGACCAGTCTTGTAAAGGAGTTATCACTATGCTTATTCCTTAGACCTAGTTTAGGGGGACTTTAACTGTAGCAGTGTTATTCTTGTAAAAGGATTCCAATTTCTAAGTATTTGTATATATTTTAAGAAATATTGACAAATTTTGGAGTAAAATATTATAATCCCGTAGAATTTGGGTGAATAGTTTAAAAAAAATAGAAATTATTAAATTATTTTTACAATTAAACAAGAAAAGTCACGAATTTTAACCTCTAAAGTTTTCCCTCACCATAATCAAACCTTAGAAATCTTGGATATAAATTGTTACCATGAAAGACAAATATTGAAATTTATTATTAATCGTGATTTTAGTTTTCATATTTAATAATATAAATTTAATTAATTATAACTTTTAAATAATAAAATATTAAATATAACTATTATAAATTTAATGAACAATTATTATTATAAATTTATCATTAAAATGGATGAAAAAATGCATACAATGAATGACATAGGAAGGAGGATATAGAGTGAGAGGAGAAAGTTGTAGATGTAGGAGATAGAGGGGGGGGGTTAGTTTTCATATTTAATAATTTAAATTTAATTAATTATAATTTTTAAATAATAAAATTATTAAATATAACTATTATAAATTTAATCAACAATTATTATTATAAATTTATCATTAAAATGGATGAAGAAATGCATACAGAGAGTGAGATAGGGAGGAGGATACAAAGTGATGTGAGAAAGTTGTAGATGCAAGAGATATATGGGGGGTAGAAAGAGGAGAGGGAGGTATAGAAAGGAAAATAGAGAGAGGGGGGAGAGTGCGGGGGGATAGAGAGAGGAACGGAGGGAGAGAACGAGAGAGGAGTAGAGAAAGAGGGGATGGGGGGTGGAGAAAAGCGTCAAATTCACATATTGCATGTTCAAGGAGGATATTTTTAGGGATCAAGTAATTCTATCATATTTTGTAAAGCCATATTGAGATTTCTTATACAGCTTGATGGTAAAAAACAATGATATTGTAGAAAAAAAAAATATTTTTTAAGCGCGTTATCGATAAATAACATGATTTTTTATGTGATCTTTGGAAGACATTGTTGGATATATTTTTTACCCAAATGAAGAGAAAATCAACATGTAGAGTTAGAGAGAGAAAGGTGGAGAGAGGTAAAGAGAGAGCTTGCATATAAATTGTTACCATGAAAGCCAAAGATTGAAAATGAAATTGAAAGTCGTTATTATTAATGAATTCATTTTCATATTTAATAATTTAAATTTAATTAAATATATTTAATTAATTATAATATTTAATTAATTATAATTCTTAAATAATCAAAATTATTAAATATAGGTATTATAAATTTAATGAACAATTATTATAACTTTTTCATTCAAATAAATTGAAAATAACATTTCATAAAAGTAATTATTCAAATCGTTTTTTTTATTCCTTAACTAAATCCAATATTTGCATACTAATACAAAATCAATAAAACACATTGCTTATCATACCTTTTTAATAGAATATTCAACTAACACATACATACTTTTTTAATAGAGGATTTACAAAGTTAGTAATAGAGCAAAAAATTGTGAAACTATTGTATATATCAAAATTTATTATTATTTTTTATATTTTATATTTAAGTTTAATTAAACGAATTTAATATCTTATAATAGTTGGATAATATAAATTAATAAAAATAAATTAAAAAAATTAAAAATAAGAAAATATAATAATTGTGATTTTAGTAAACAATTATATTATAACTTTTTCTTGTAAAATTTGAATAAAATAATTTAAAAAATAACATTATTATTATTGAATAATTATATTATAATGTTATTATTACAATATATGAAAAACACATAATTATTCAAATCATAATGACTTCATTCATCATATTTAAGTATGTTTGTTTCTAATCATGTTTAATCAACATATTGTGTCTTGTTGGAAAACAAACAATTTACATTGAAGAAGAGTTAAACATTATATGGCATTAATGGTTATAACTTTTTTTCAATCAAAATCCAAATTAAAAGATTTCATAAAAGTAAAGTTAAACATTGTATCGAAAGTTTAAATTTAAATGACTGATCCATCTCAAGTTTAATTTAAAAACAATGAAATCATTCTGCAATAAACATGTCATTTATACATCTCGAGTCAAATATAAAAAAATCAATATACAAGTAATATATACATCTGAAGTAAACTATAAAATAATCATTATACAAGTCATGTACTACCACTACTAGATAGTCCCACTACCTAATTCATATGCATCAATGTCTCTGCTACGAGAGGTAGAGGGTTGATTAGTACCTATTATTGGAATTATTTGCATTGATGTTAAATGATTAATGTTGTAATTAATGTCATCTTATGGCATTACAATACAAAACATTTTCAAGATTGATTTACATATAGGTTTACAAGTATATTAAAAAATGCGTGCATGTGAAAAAGTAAAAACAAAATGGTGGTCTAAAACCTATGGGTTTAGATATTTTACCATGGTATTTTCCCATGGTATTTGGAAAAGTTAAAAAAAAGAAAAACAGTTAATTATTTAACTAATCGACATGTCCCTTCATGAAGGGTTGTGAAAAAGTACAAAAAAAGATAGTATTGAGAGAAACATCATGGGTGCAATATATAGTAACATTTGAATAAGTGGATGAGCAAAGATTGAATATCATTCCAAAATGGAAGAGTTGTGAAATCAGTCTCAAGTCATCTTGGTATTTTTTCTATAAGTTTTTTCTGGGATGTTTCAGAAATTGAAATTTTGTAGAGATGGAGAAGAGTTCTCTAGGTACATGTGGTAAAAATTTCAAATGTTAGTTCACTATATTTTAGAAGATATGCCCTATGGAAGTTAGGGCTCTTGAATTCTCCTAAAATCAATTTCAAACAGGTCATCTTGGCAGGTTCACAATAACCTATTTTTTGGAACGTTTTAGATATTAAAATTTTGCAAAGAAGGAGAGATATCTGGGTACATTTTGTAAAAAATTAAAATGTTGTTTCACTATACTTTCAGAGATATGATTTATAGAGGTTAGGGTTCCTGAATTCTCTTGAAATTAGTTTCAAACAAGTCGTTTTGGAATTTTCACTATAACTTCTTTTTTGGGATTCTTCAGACTGTACAATTTTTACAAAACATAGGAGACATACAAAATTACCTCAGGTGAAAATTTCAAATGTTGGTTCACTGTACTTTCTGAGATATTCTCTATGGAAGTTATGGCTTCTAAATGGTCTTTATTCCATTTCAAATAGGTTAGTTTGACATTTTCACTATAAAGAATTTTCTAGGAATCTTGAGACTGTGAAATTTTTATAGAACAAAGGAGACATAAAAAGTACCTCAGTAAAAAATTCCATATGTTGGTTTGCTACACTTTCTAAGATATTCTCTATGGAATTTAGGATTTGTGGATTCTCCTAAATTTAGTTTCAAACATGTCAGTTTGACATTTTCACTATAACTTGTTTTTTGGGATTATTTAGACTATAAATTTTTAAAAAAATTGAGGAGACATACATAAGTACATCGAGTAAAAATTATAGAAGCATATTTGTAGAATTGGATATGTGGCATGATGTACAAGTTTATTCTTGGGAAGAGGCCCAAAATGTAACAACCAAATAATTCTAAACAACATTTACTCCCATAAGCAATTTATTTCATGAACTGAGATAACAACTTCATAACATAACAACAATCTTTATAACAGCAACTTCAACAACTTAAATTTATCAATGAATAACGCTTTTATTTCAGAATGAAATAAATACATAATTTAACAATTTACCTGGTTCTGATGCTAATTTATGTGGCCCTGCTGCCTTGTTGTTGCCTTCCTGCTACCTGATACCTGGATCAACACTGCCACAAACAAGAAAATAACTACCCAAAACTATTGTCCTCCCTGCCAACTAGGAGAACTACCTAGCTCCAGGATATCTATAGATATCCTAGCCCTCCGTGCCCAAAACCTCTAGCAACTCGGTGCCTCAACTGATCAAAAGCCACAGCCAAAAAATCTCTTCTCACAACAAATCTCCCCAAACCTCCCAGAGTCCATCCTCCGTCGAATGCCCCTCTCGTAACCTCCCTTTCTCCCCCGTATTCCTCCTTCACTGACTCCTTATTACTCCCTTACCTGCCCCCCGTCCTTCATCCTTTGTTCTCCTTAATGTTTTTATCTTCTCGGGATTCATCCCTCTCCCTCTCTGCATACGAAACCATTTTATAACATTTCTCATTGATTTCTTAAGATTTATTTCTCAGGTCATTAAATGTGATCTTTAGTTAAAGTATTACTTAGTTAACCACAATTATTTTCTTTAATTAATTTTACTTTGTAATCTTTAAGAATTCATCAAATTAGGGTTGTTACATACACCCACCCTTCAAGAAACTTCGTCCCGAAGTTAAGGTATCTGATGGTACAAAGGAAAAGAGCATGGTTCGCACATTCACAACAAGTAACTGACATTATCAGTAAGTCAAGAAATCTCATACATACTAGTGTATATGTACAAGAAATGCATGTGTAGCTAGTACATGCAAATCTCGTGCATGTACTAATAATCAAAACTGTCATCCTTTAATAATTTA
>SNQJ01S0009875.1:3582-19012 GCA_010110895.2 Picea sitchensis | reverse complement strand
AGCGTAATGACACTTTTCTCTGTACACCCTGAATCTCTATCGGTTTTCCTTCATCATCGACACAAAGCACCCTCTTTGCGAAACAATCTACCAAAGCTCGATGAGATGCTAACCAATCCATTCCAATGATTAGGTCATACGCCGCAAGAGAAGTGACGTATACCTTTAACCTGGCAGTGCACACTCCTAGGTCTACTATACAATTATCGACACTAGGTCCTACAGCTTGTTTTTCCCCCGAAGCCATCTCGACTTGTTTAAAGTCATCGTGCTCATAGGCTGCCAGCCCACTCTTTTCTAATGAAAATGGTGAAATGAAACTATCTGTCGCACCAGAATCAAACAAAATCTTAACATTAATATGATTTAGCGTACCTAATGACTCCACCACAGTGGATTGATGTTCATCCTGGTAGTTATTAACTGCTACGTAAATCTAGTGGTTGCTACTTGACCTCCCCATTGGTGCCTCTCCTTCTCTATGCACAAACCATAATTGTAACTCTGGACAGTCCCGTTCATAATGGGGTCCTTCGCATCTCCAACAAGTAATACGAGATTGAATCGATGCACTGTTATGTGACTGATTCCAAAATGAGTTCCTTCCCCTGAAACCCCTACCTCTACTAGTTGTTCCCCGATATGGTCGCGGACCTGTCTGCACCGTTGGCGATGAACGAGATGTTTCACTAGCTTCCATTGAAATCCCTGCAGCTACTGTACTTGGCACGACTCTGTTACCATAAGGTGGTGGCCTTGAGCCCCCTCCCCTAGGAAATTTCCTCGGGGTCTTTCCTACGAATCCTGGGCGATGCGGAAATTTCGATCTTGTACCCCCTGTTAAGTTCATGTGTTCTTCCACGTAACGCACACTTTCTACCACCTCCGCTACTGAAGACGGTTTCCACATCCGCACCATAGCTCTTATCTTCAGGTTCAATCCATAAACAAAGCTCTCTGCCTGTCATTGGTCATTGTCCATATACGAAACATATTTGACCAGTTCCATAAACCTGATCTCATATTCTTCCACAGTTCTGTTTCCTTGTATTAAGGCATGAAATTCCCCTACCTGTTGCTCCTCGTAGTATGCTGGTAGATATTTCCTTCGGAACCTCTCCTCGAAAACTTCCCAAGATACTGTGTCTGGGGTAAGGAGTAGTTGTCTTTCCAAGTTTCCCCACCAGTTCAAGGCGTTGTCTCTTAACTGGAAAATTGTGATCTTTTCCTTCGAGTTGGACACATAGTCTCTTAAGGAAAAACACCTTGTCATGCCTTCCAACCATGCTTCCGTGCATTCATTGGCGCGACCTCTGGCAAACTACGGAAGTTTGATATTCTACAACTCGCGTGTGATGTCTTCAGGTGGGAATTCTCTCCTTGAATTCCTTGATTCTTCTGGATTACCCGTTCCAGACGGTGGGAGTTCCACTTCAGTCCCTGCTGGTTGGCGCCCCTTTAAAGTCTCGTTAATGGCTTCCAACGAGCGCAGTATGAGGGCTAGTTTGGGCAATGGTGCTGGTGGTGTTGGTGGTATTGGTGGAGTTGATGGTGCTCATGACGATGCTCCCCTACCTCGACCCCTTCGAATCATGACCATCTTGTATGACTTAACCTGCATCACCCCAAAATTGTCTGGGTGAGTTCAAGGACGTTTCATATTGGTGCTACTTAAACTTAGAAACAGGGTTGGGCGTAAGTTTTCTTTACTTGTCTGTAAACATACATTACTCCATCAGGGGAATTGGCTAGGTTTGGGTTAGGATTAAGCATCTAAGATTGGTTTCTTCATCCTTGCGAAAAGAATTATTGGTTCCCTTGTACTGTAGCTATGTTAGACTAGTGATTTACTCATCACTTCCTATGCTTACTCTCCTGGTGCATATGACACCTCCTTCCTTCTTGTCCTTGTCTAAGACCTAACATCATTAATTAACTTTAAGGTAGATTAACCTTATACTTAATATAATAATAATTTAAAAATTATTATTAATTTTAACCCTTATATAAATAAATTATATATACTAAATTATTTAATTATTTATACTGAATTATTTAATTTATTTTTAATTATTTTTAATACCTTAAAATATATATATAAAAAAAAAAATTTAACGTACACCCAAGGATTCGGGCACGCATGGGTTCCATGTGCTCGTCTGGCTTCCTCGAGCTCCCTCGTGTCTAACCCCCAAATTCTACACCTGTCATCTCTTCGAACCCCTACGCATCCTTCTCACTCACTGAGACCCTCCTTGCGTCATTCTTTCTCCTCCACAGATCTGCTCTGCTCTGTTCAGAGGTTTCCTGGGTCTCCCTTGCCATGGCTCATATCCTCACTGTTGTTCTGAGCACTTTACTAGCCCTGGTTATTGCTGTATCTTCTCTTGTTCATTTTGCAGAATAGAGTGTATTGATATGGCCAGTGACAAGATCCAGGACCTGGAGTCCAGTCTCTTTGAAATATTGGGAACCAATCCCCTGTCTGTACTCTTTGCGGAGCTCGCCCTCAGCTATGGTAAGAGGTACGGTTCAGTCTGCATGTTGTGCACAGTTTCAGTACCTTCATGAAGAACGCTGAGTTAATTGAGTCAAGAATCTACATACACCTTCCTTACGCTATGGTAATGAATGGTAATTTCCTCTTTCGAACAAAATGATTTGCCTGTAATTCCCGCTCTGTACGAATTTTGGTATTTTTCTTTTAATTTATTTCATTTATATTTATAAATTTATTCGTTTGTGAATATGCATGTAGTTAGCTGCATATACATTGCCTTTTCGTATTACTCACGGCCCTTCGCTCCTAACTGTGAAATTCCCCCCTAAATTTCGGGTCTCGGGGTTTCCTTATGCTCGATACCAAGAGCTTCCTGTCCTCACAGACTCCCGATCTCCGATATACCGATGTGGTACTTGTGCGTTAGCCCTTCGGGCTAAGTTCTTGGTCCATATGACCATTATACCACAAGGCCACAGCCTTGTCCCTTATTGGGGTTTCAGATATCGCAATATCGAATTGCATGAATACCGTGTCTACGGAATTCCCGATATCCCGATACCCGATGCACCTCTTCCTTGCGTGTTAGCCCTTTTGGCTACACCGAGGTCCATGTGACCTACACCTATGTGACCGTTTCTTTATGGTTCCCCATCAAGGTTTCGGTCCTCCTCGGGCAAGAATTTCATCAATTCAAAATTTGCGATGCCTTTTTGCGTTTACCCTGGGCCAACGAATGGTTACAATTTTAACTTTTTGTAAGTTTAAAGGGTAATGAAATCGGGATTCGGGGTTTCCTGTAACAAAGAATCGAGGTAACTTGAATCACGAAACCCCAATCTCCGATTTCGCGATGTGATTAAGTCTCAATTAAACAATCATTAATTAATTCTTTTAATCAAGGGTTAAGAGTTAAGTTAATTACGTCGGCTTTCGGGGTTCACGATTTTGTAGTGCATTGACACCTTGTCCACAAAACGCACGATATCCCGATACCCGATGCCACCTGTCCACCGTTGACTCTTCTGTGGGCCCCATTGTCCCTTGGCTTCTCGGGAAATCGCGTTTTGCGATTTCACAACTCTTGTTGCTATGTTTCTGGGACTCCCGATATCCGATGAATCCCTCCTGTGGCGCTTTCACCGATGGTGCTATATGATTGCCATGCGTCCTCGAAATGAACGGCTCAGATCTCGTCGGGGTTCCTTGATTTTATCGAGAATTTTCCCGTCGGGAAATCGACACTTGCATTGTCGTTATCCTATGTCCTCACGGATCCCCGACTCCCGATGCCCGATGGTACTTGGCGTTGACTCCCGCGAGAGTTGACCTTTTGACACCTGTCCTCCCTCGGTGTATCGGAGTTCGCGAGTTCGCGAATCCAAAACCTATGAGTTACGGGACTTGTGTTTTCCCGAACCTCGATCTGCGATCGTTTGGTGTGACATGACACCTGTCCACCATTCTATCCCTAGTGGTCCCCGCTCTGTCCTTGTACCCGTCGAGAAATCGCCTTTCGGGATATCACGATTCCCGTTTTCATGTGTACGGGACTTTCAATTCCCTGATCTCCGACTCTGCGGGATCTCCTGACACGTGTCCCTGCTGTTTGGACGGCTCTGATCCTATTGGGAAATCGTGGATCACGATTCCTTGATGCAACGGTTCTACTCTCCTAAAATTCTTGATGAAAAAAAAAAATACTGATTCCTCTTCAGAGCGTTGACGCGTGTCCTGCCAAGATCAACGGCTAGGATCCATTCTCAGGATTTCGAGAACCTCAAGGTCTCGATTCTTTGGCTTTACAAAACCCCGATGACTCTAATATCCAGATGACTCTTCCAGGACTCCTCCTCTGCGCACTATGACTTGAACCCTGCGCAACTTCTCGAGATCTAATGGCTGATGGGATTTCGCCCGAGATCTAATGGCTCAGATCCATTCTCCTGCAAAATCGGCAGCTCTCCATTGGGATAATGATTAGTTGCATGAACTCTACATGGTGTAAAATTTCTCTCTTGGTACGGTTAAAAATTTATATTAACCTTATTGTTCATGTGATTTTACATTATTTAAAATTCACCGAGGCTAATACAGGAAACTAGTTTACACTATTCCCGCGCAATACAAGTCTTCTAAATTTCCATTTTCAACTATGCATTGGCAGTTCCTCATTTAGGCAAGTCCGAGGTGAAGTAGGCCTTTCCAAGGTCTTGCGAATATCCTCTTGCATTTAATTTAGTGTAGTTCGTGTAGTTATTAAATCTTACCAACTTCAAGCCTTAGACATAAGTTTTCCCTCGACATTTTTATCGATTTCAGGTGTCTAATTTACCCGAAACTTCATTGACAAGTATTGCTCAATAAAATTTAGTTATCATCTTTGTTTTTCGTGCTTAATAGATTTATTTAGGCTGCTTTAAGGGTAGCCATTTTGTGGGAAGTGATCCTTCAAGCTATCTGGTTCGTTGTTGCTATTTTAAAGGGTGTTCCTTTGAATATTCAGACTAAAATTGTAGTGACCATACATGATCCAGTTACAGGATATTGCCTAAAGTAGTTACTTGTGATATATCTATGAGATCATTTGTTTGGATAACTTAGGGGTACTACCTGAGTATATTTCCGGATACTGTATCAGTCGTATCGGGTCAAACTGAACGTGTTTTGTTTGTAGTTTAAGCGTGGTTGGAGTTAACACTCGGGGTTTTGTCCCTTAGGCCCATATTTCGAGCTAAGACGCTCTGATACCATATGTAACAACCAAATATTTCTAAACAACATTTACTCCCATAAGCAATTTATTTCATGAACTGAGATAACAACTTCATAACATAACAACAATCTTTATAACAACAACTTCAACAACTTAAATTTATCAATGAATAACACTTTTATTTTAGAATGAAATAAATACATAATTTAACAATTTACCTGGTTCCGAAGCTAATTTTTGTGGCTCTGCTGCCTTGTTGTTGCCTTCCTGCTACCTGATACCTGGATCAACACTGCCACAAACAAGAAAATAACTACCCAAAACTACTGTCCTCCCTACCAACTAGGAAAACTACCTAGCTCCAGGATATCTATGGATATCCTAGCCCTCCGTGCCCAAAACCTCCAGTAACTCGGTGCCTCAACTGATCAAAAGCCACAGCCAGAAACTCTCTGCTCACAGCGAATCTCCCCAAACCTCCCAGAATCCAGCCTCCGTCGAATGCCCCTCTTGTAACCTCCCTTTCTCCCCCTTATTCCTCCTTCACCGACTCCTCATTACTCCCTTACCTGCCCCACATCCTCCGTCCTTCGTTCTCCTTAATGTTTTTATCTTCTCGGGATTCA
The DNA here is from genome assembly GCA_010110895.2 of Picea sitchensis. Lineage (NCBI taxonomy): Eukaryota > Viridiplantae > Streptophyta > Pinopsida > Pinales > Pinaceae > Picea > Picea sitchensis. Next base: position 13,170 of record SNQJ01S0009875.1, on the reverse strand, counting down.
TCCCTCTCCCTCTCTGCATACACAACCATTTTATAATATTTCTCATTGATTTCTTAAGATTTATTTATCAGGTCATTAAATGTGATCTTTAGTTAAAGTATTACTTAGTTAACCACAATTATTTTCTTTAATTAATTTTACTTTGTAATCTTTAAGCATTCATCAAATTAGGGTCATTACACAAAACAACAATCTTTTTAAATATTATTGTTTGGAAATTTAAATTTTGGTTAGACTTGGTAAAGGAAAAAGTAGTGAGTAGACTTGGTGAAGGCATAAGCAATGAGTATACTTGGTGAAGAAAAAATTAATGAGTAGAACTGGTGAAGACAAAAGAAAAAAGAAGGCTTAGTGAAGGTTAGTGAAACTCACACAAAGAGATTGGTGTCTCTTGTTAAGTTGGTGCTTAGTGGTGGGGATTGGTGTTTCCAATAGATTAGTGTCTATGAATATCTAGAAGAGTAGGTTGGTGCTACTCAAACAAAGATATTGGTGTCTCTTGCTAAGTTGGTTCTTAACGGTGGGGATTGGTTTCTCCAGTAGATTGGTGCCTATGAAGATATGTAAGAATAGGTTTCTTCTGGTAGGATTTATACTAGTTCCTACAAACAATTATAAATCAAACTTTTGTGGTTTTATCCTGAAAGGGTTTCCACATAAATATTGTGTTCCATGTTTTGTAGTTTATAGATATCATATGTGATTTTTTTCTTATCGTTGATAAATATTTGAAAAAGTAAAAAGAAATTCTTATACTAACAACCCGCCCCTCTTAGTACGTGTGTGCTCAATAATTATAATCAGAGTGGGTTCCTTCATAAACAATCAAACCACTAGAAGGTATATCTCAGGAGAACACATGTGACAGAAAACCTCCCTCCCCACCCCTTGGAGAACGATCTCTCTTACCAGGACCTTCTCTTCACTTGGCCCGAAGAGTACAATACTCTCCTATCTTCCTATCGAAAGATCTGCACCCACAGTTTTCTTTACGCAATCCTCCTTCCTATTATTCGGAGGATTGGAACTTCGCTACTCGCGAGTTCAACCGTTATGCATTACCTCCTCGGATCCCCGAGACCCGAGATGTGTCATTCAACGCTGAATTTTTGCCTCCACTATCAGGACCTCGCTATATCGTGACTTCTCACTTCGCAACGATCAACACTTATGGTTCCAACCGCCGATACGCGATGTGCCGAGATGCCGACCTCGCGACCTCACTCTTTCGCGTCCTCGCTACTCACAAGACTAATCTCTTAGTCCTTCAACTCCCGAGACCCGATGTCCCGAGATCACCTGTCACGTCACTTCGCTGTGCTCTACGCTGTCTATGCGATCGTCGGAATATCGCTTCTCGTCCCTTCGCGATTTCTGTGGCCAAGCGTTCCGCCCCTTTTACGCGAAACCCTGATACGTCCAAATCCACGAATAGAGTTACGCTCCTCGTGATTTCACTTGACGCCCTACTCTCCTGGACTTCGAACTTCTTCGCTTCGACTGTATACTTCACGTCCACTTTGTTCCTTGATCAATCCCCGAACAAGAAGTGTCCCTTCACAAGACTTGTCCGTCAATCTGCATCTAGCCTATGCAACCTGCTCACGCACAACTCTTCTCCACTGTCCTTCGATAACTTCGAAGACCTATCTCTTATGAGCTTCCACGGCTTCAATTCCCTCAGGAAGAAGCTCTTGCACGCACTCCTTGCGGAAAATCTTCAACAACGCCTAAGTGTTGAAGTCTTCTCGACTCTGCGCACACCTGCAGCAGCAGTATTTCACTTCCCTTTGCTCAGAATCGCAACTCTGAGACTTCTTCTAGCCTCCGCACACCTTGCACGACTTCAATGCTAAACCTGCACTTCTTGATAACTTAGAACAAAAGTTCTCTCTACTCGAACCCTGCAGTCACACACTCCTTCTGGACAAATTCAACTGCACTCCTTGCAGGAATTCTCTGGCTCAAGATAGAGGAACAATTGAAACTAACCTCTCGTTTTTCAAAGATTTCAATTCAACCATAAAATAAAATACACAACATATAAAAGCAAGTGTATAGCAAGAATCAAACATTTAAGAGCAGAATATCAACAATACACAAAGAATGACACAACCATGGAATTGAATCAAAGCTTTCCTTCTATTAATCCAATGTCTATACATGGAGGTTCTTCATACACTTCTCTGCTGCTATTCCCTTCAAAATGCTTCCGTGTTGTTACAATGTACAAAGGAGGGTGTCTATATCCGTTTTCCCTCACAATTCTAAAGCTATCAAATCTAGAAATAAATTCCTATCTAACAACATTAAATCTATTAAATGCCTCAGCTACCTAAGGACGTGAGCTATCCTCTCAAGTTCCATTACAATATACAAGTGCGTCGTTTCTTAAATGAATCATTTAAGATCGTGCAACAACTTCCAAGTGTTTTCCAAAATTTGTGCTGGCGCTATCCAGCTGTCTTCCGCTCGATGTGCTGGCTCGCTTGACGTGGGCGATGCTCCTGCATCATACTCCCTCGCTTGAAAAAATTTCATGGGCTCCTGTCCATGAGCTCCTGCACGATTTGTCCCGTCTTCTGTATCACGGCTTCTGCTTCCTAGCTGGCATCTTCCACTGGGTGGTTCTTCCACTTCACCAAATATTCAAAGTACTACTTTCGTCTGGTTTTCTTACCTGTTCGCTTATCCAGTATGCACTCCATCTGCGGCTTCTCTGCAACTGGTAATTGCCTCTGCCACTGGACCATTTGATCCTCAGTTCCAGTCTCTGCTTCTCAAGCCTTGTATGGATATAAATCCGAAATGTTAAATATCGAATATATTCCGATGCCATCCGACAACTCAATTTCATAAGCATTCTCACCAAATTTCTTCAAGACTCTGCATGGTCCGATTTTCTTCTTCTTGAGTTTATTGTATGTTCCCCTTGGGAACCTTTCCTTCCTCAAATGTGCCAAAACAAGATCCCCAACTTCGAACTGAAGTTGTCTCAGATGTTGATCTGCTCTGCGCTTATACTCTTGATTTGAATCAATCAATCGCTGCTTCACCTGACTGTGAAGTTCCTGCATCGCCTCAGTGAATTCCTCTGCACTAGCACTGCTAGTCACAGTCTGCTCTGAATATCTAAGTTCAGAAAATCCCCTCGGTTGTGTCCCATACACAATCTGAAATGGACTCTTGCCTGTACTCCGATTTATAGAATCATTGTAAGCAAACTCTGCCTGTGGTAATATGTTGTCCCAACTGCTATGGTGTTCCAATACCAAGCTTCTCAGCAACTCTCCAAGACTTTTGTTGACCACCTCGGTCTGTCTGTCTATTTGCGGATGGTAAGCCGAACTAAAAGCCAAATTAGTCCCTAGCTTCTTCCATAGCGTCCTCCAAAAATGACCTATGAATTTCGTATCCTTGTCCGAGACTATGCTTCTCGGCAATCCATGAAGTCTAACAACCTCTTTGAAAAACAAATTTGCGATGTGGGTCGCATCACTGGTCTTCTAGCATGGAATAAAATGTGCCATCTTAGAAAACCTGTCCACCACCACAAAGATGGAATCAACCCTTCTCTGCGTCCTTGGCAAACCCAATACAAAATCCATGCTAATTGCTTCCCATGGCCTCTCGGGTATGGGCAATGGTTGATAAAGACCCTCATTCTGCTTTCGGCCCTTCGAGTGCTGACAAATCCTACACCTATCAACAAATCTCTTGACATCTGCTCGCATGCCTGGCCAAAAATACGATTCGCTCAGCTTTGCGAATGTTTTGTCGTGGCCAAAATGCCCTGCTAATCCTCCGTTGTGTTTTTCCTTCACCAAATTCTCCCTCATGGAGCAATTCAGAATACATAGTTGATTGCCTCTGAACAAAAATACTTCCTGGATCATGTAATCTATCCATGGGCTCCGATCTCTGAGAACTAGATTCTCAGTTGCCTCGTATGCCTCTACGAAATCCGCATCACCTGCATACATGTCTTTCAGATTTTCAAAACCCAATGTTTTGATTTGGAACTCCTGCAGCAATAAACATTTCCTGCTCAAAGCATCAGCCACTTTGTTAGCAGTTCCTGAAATGTGTTTATCACAAACGTGAAATTTTGCATGTACTCTACCCATTTTGCATGTTTCTAGTTCAACTTCTCCTGTTGACTTACAAACTGCAGTGCATGATTGTCACTGTACAATACAAATTCTTTCGGGATCAAGTAATGCCTCCACTTCTTTAATGCCTGTATGATGGCATAAAACTCTTTATCATAGGTGGAGTATTTCATCTTTGTGTCATCCAGCTTCTCGCTAAAATATGCAACTGGTCTGTCCTCCTGACTCAAGACCGCTCTTATAGCATATCCGCTTGCATCACATTTCACATGAAATGTCTTTTGGAAATCAGGCAACACCAACACTGGTTGCTCTGTGATCTTATGCTTCAATAGATTGAAGCTTTTCTCAGCCTCCGCTGTCCAATGAAAAGTCTTATGTCGCTTCTTCACTGTGTCCATCATCGCGGCGCTAATCCCACTGAAATTCTTGATGAACTTTCGGTAGAAACTAGCCAAAGCATGGAAACTTCTCACCTCGAAAATATTTCTCGGTGATGGCCAATTTTTTATCACTTCCACTTTCTCAGGGTCCATCTTCAACTCGTTCGCTGAAATAACAAAACCCAAGTAAATGAGCTCTATCTTCATAAATGAGGATTTCTTCATATTAATCAACAGCTTCTCCTGCTGTAGCTTTCTCATTACAATGGCCAAATGTTTCAAATGTTCAGCCTTGGTCTTACTGAAGATCAATATATCATCCAAATATACGACTACAAACTTTTCGTTGAATTCCCTCAGGACTTCATTCATTAGTCTCATGAATGTGCTTGGTGCATTCGTCAAGCCAAACGGCATGACCAACCATTCGTACAAACCTTCATTTGTTTTGAATGTTGTCTTCCATTCATCACCTTCCCTCATGTGAATCTGATGATATCCGCTCTTCAGATCAATCTTTGAAAAATAATTTGCCCCACTCAGGCAATCCATCAGATCATCCATTCTCGGCAGTGGAAATCTATACCTGATGGTAATTTTGTTGATCGCTCTGGATTCTATACACATTCTCCAACCTTCGTCCTTCTTTGGACTTAATACTGTCGAAACAACACACAGACTTAAACTTTCTCTGACCAGTCCTTTATCCATCAAATCTTGGACTTGTCTCTTGACCTCTTCATTTTCCTGTGGCATCAACCTGTACGCAACCTTATTCGGTAAACTGGCTCCGGGTATGAGGTCGATGTGATGACTCACACTCCTCATCAGTGGTAACGAATGAGATAATTCATCCATGATGATATCAGCGAACTCCTCCAACAGTTCCTGAATTTCAACTGGTAAGTCATCCACTCTTGTGCTAGTCAGGACAATTCTCAGTTTCCTGACCACAAAGAATTGTGGATCTTCCTTCTTCTCCATCTCTGTGAGAAGATCTTTCCCACTCATGAGAAGTATGGTGTTGCTTACTTCCGGATTCACCTCCTTATCCTTTATCGGAAGCAACTTATGGATTCTCCCATTCTTCTCCAGAGTATATGTGTTCATTTTCCCATCATGAATCACATTTCGGTCATACTGCCATGGTCTACCCAGCAGTACATGACATACATCCATGGGAATAACATCACATAAAAATTTATCATGGTATCCCCTTATTTTGAATTCAACCAAGCACTGTTTTGTGACTCTCACCTGATGTCCCTTCTGTAGCCACGAGACTTTATATGGACTCGGGTGCTTAGTTGTCTTCAGCTCCAATTTCTCCACCATCTCGGTTGAAACAAGATTATCGGTGCTTCCGCTGTCCACAATGACCTTGCCTTTCCTGTCCTTGGCTGTGCAAGCTGTTATGAATAGTCTGCTCCTTTGTACTGAGCTTTCCACCTCTTTCTCAGGTGTTCAGAGAACCTTATGCATTTCAAGCGATCTTCCACTGTTTGCATCTTCGTTCTCAGCATCACGCCTCTGCGCTTCGGTGATGTGAGCTTCCCCTGTGTCCTTCTTCTTCTCTGGACACTCAAATGACTTGTGTCCATTCTTTCCACATGTAAAACATGTGATAACTCCTCCTCTTCCTCTACCTCGAACTCTAGTACGAGGAAGTGTGTTTGCATCAGCATAATCCTCTCGCTGATCATTCGACTATCCTCTCTGTTCAGCATATGGCTGCCTCTGCTGTGAGGTTCCGCCTCTTTCAACCTTATCCTGAGGTCTCTTCCACTCCTCCTTGGGCTTCTAGAATTTCTCCTGGGCAACTTCCTTGCCTCTGGGCTGACTCCTGCCTCGCCCTCGCTGTCCTTGTTTTCGGCTCAGCTTCGCTTCGGCTTTCAGAGCCATCTGGTACGCATCCTCAACTGTTCGGATGGTTACCATGCTCAATTCATCCTGAATGTCATATCTCAATCCATTAAGGTATCTGGCTACCTTTTCATCATCGCTCTCCCAATGACCTACTCTGATGTTGAGCTTATAAAAATCTTCGGTGTACTCCTTCACCGTCATCAACTTCTGTCTCAGGTTCTGCATTCGCCTGAACAGTGTGATCTGGTAATCTCTGGGGATGAATTTCGCCTTCATCTTAGCAATCATTCTATCCCATCTTTTGATCTTTTGCTTTCCTTTGCAGCGTCTATCTTCCTGTAGTTCATCCCACCACAATGCTGCATGTCCCTTCAACTTAGTGACAGCATGCCTTACCTTTTTGTCCTCTTCGATATCTTCATAGTCGAAGTAGGTGTCAAGAGCTCAGATCCAATCTAGCAGCTCCTCTGCATCCAGATTTCCCTCATATACTGGAATATCCATTTTCGCCTTCGCACCCATCCTTGCGATGGCTTTGATCAATCACTCGGTCGATGCGTCTTCTGTTGTGACCTCTTCAGAATGTCCAGCTTCTTCTTCAACTTTGGAATCACTAAGATCCCCAGCACCAACTCCACGTCTTTGTGCTGTCTCCATCTCCTCGAGTCTTGCTCGGAGATCTCTCATCTGCCGCTCCATTTTTGGATTTCCTGTCGGCCTAACTCTTCTTCTCACCTCCCTATCTTTTGGGTCTAGTGACTGTCTTTCTCTTCTCGGCGGCATGATGTATCTCTTCTCTGCTACATAAAGAAAAGAAATCTCGCTCTGATACCACTCTGACGACAAACCGCCCTCCCCACCCCTTGGAGAACGATCGCGCTTACCAGGACCTTCTCTTCACTCGGCCCGAAGAGTACAATACTCTCCTATCTTCCTATCGGAAGATCTGCACCCACAGTATTCTTTACGCAATCCTCCTTCCTATTATTCGGAGGATTGGAACTTCGCTACTCGCGAGTTCAACCGTTATCCATTACCTCCTCGGATCCCCGAGACCCGAGATGTGTCAGTCAATGCTGACTTTCTGCCTCCGCTATCGGGACCTCGCTATATCGCGACTTCTCACTTCGCGGCGATCAACACTTATGGTTCCAACCACCGATACGCGATGTGCCGAGATGCCGACCTTGCGACCTCGCTCTTTCGCGTCCTCGCTACTCACGAGACTAATCTCTTAGTCCTTCAACTCCCGAGACCCGATGTCCTGAGATTACCTGTCACGTCACTTCGCTATGATCTACGCTGTCTATGTGATCGTCGAAATATCGCTTCTCGTCCCTTCGCAATTTCCGTGGCCAAGCCTTCCGCCCCTTTTACGTGAAACCCCGATACGTCCAAATCCACGAATAGAGTTACGCTCGTCGTGATTTCACTTGACACCCTGCTCTCCTGGACTTTGAACTTCTTTGCTTCGACTGTAGACTTCACGTCCACTTTGTTCCTTGATCAATCCTCGAACAAGAAGTGTCTCTTCACAAGACTTGTCCGTCAATCTACATCTAGCCTATGCAACTTGCTCATGCACAACTCTTCTCCACTGTCCTTCGATAACTTCGAAGACCTATCTCTTCTGAGCTTCCACAGCTTCAATTCCCTCAGGAAGAAGCTCTTGCACGCACTCCTTGTGGAAAATCTTCAACAACGCCTAAGTGTTGAAGTCTTCTCGACTCTGCGCACACCTGCAGCAATAGTCTTTCACTTCCCTTTGCTCAAAATCGCAACTCTGAGACTTCTTCTAACCTGCGCACACCTTGCACGGCTTCAATGCTAAACCTGCACTTCTTGAGAACTTAGAACAAAATTTCTCTCTACTCGAACCCTGCAGTCACGCACTCCCTGCGGACAAATTCAACTGCACTCCTTGCAGGAATTTTCTGGCTCAAGATAGAGAAACAATTGAAACTAACCTCTCGTTTTTCACAGATTTCAATTCAACCATGAAATCAAATACACAGCATATAAAAGCAAGTGTATAGCAAGAAGCAAACATTCAAGAGCAGAATATCAACAATACACAGAGAATGACACAACCAAGGAATTGAATCAAAGCTTTCCTTCTATTAATCCAATGTTTGTACATGGAGGTTCTTCATACACTTCTCTGCTGCTCTTCCCTTCAAAATGCTTATGTGTTGTTACAATGTAAAAATGAGGGTGTCTATATCTGTTTTCCCTCACAATTCTAAAGCTATCAAATCTAGAAATAAATTCCTATCTAACAACATTAAATCTATTAAATGCCTCAGCTACCTAAGGACGTGAGCTATCCGCTCAAGGTCCATTACAATATACAAGTGCGTCGTTTCTTAAATGAATCATTTAAGATCGCGCAACAACTTCCAAGTGTTTTCCAAAATTTGTGCTGGCGCTATCCAGCTGTCTTCCGCTCGATGTGCTGGCTCACTTGACGTGAGCGATGCTCGTGCATCAACATGTCAATGGAAACTGCTACTTCAGAAAATGAATGCAAGGAGAAATAAATTATGGGTTTAGAAGAGGAACAAAATGCTGAAACAGATGTAGAAGTAGATCTTTAAGAAGAACTCATATGTACCTTAAGAGAAGTAAAGAATATTAAGAAAAATAATTCGAAACAAAAGGAGCAGTTTCAAAAATATGAAGAGGAGGATCGTGATGCAAAAAAAAAAACCATAAATTCTTGAAGAAACATAGAAGACTATTATCACCCTAAATATTCAACCAGACGAGGAAAACATGACGCAATAAGTGGTGGGAATCTAGTTGAAGGAAAATGAAGAAAATTGTGAGAAGCTACAAGATAAAATTGTTTCCTTAAGAAAGGAATTGGAAAATTCATCTGATCACTTGAATAGAGGCTTGAAGTTTGAAAACAACACTGAAATATTAGATGATACCATCAAATTGGAAAGATCATCATTCATTAAAACTAGTCTTGGCCATGATAAGAGTCATACGACCACTAAAGAATATTCAAAAGATATAAAGTCAACAAAGAATGTAAATGAAAGAAAATCTAGAAGTTATGTTGATGTACTCAAAACCTCCATATTGTGAAGACAACAGGAAGAGACAAAATTATGTTCTATAGAAAATAGACATTCCTACTAAAGACAACAATGTCAAATTCATAAGATCTTTCCCACCAAGATAGTTTCACTTAACTCGATCTCAAAACTTTTTCCTTT